>VZTO01004788.1:16896-36241 GCA_013400615.1 Syrrhaptes paradoxus | reverse complement strand
TGAACCAATTCCAGCAGAAGCTCGCCTACCCTCTGCTTTGAAACCTCTGCTCGTGGAGGCTCAGCACCATCCTGTCCCCCCAGCAGCCGGTGCCGGCAGAGCAGCTGTTCCCGCGCTGACTTGTGCAAATCCCTTTGCACCCCGAGCACAAGAGATGCCACCAAATAACGGGGCCACCAAGCAGCACCTCTTTTGGGGGCGGAAAAAGAGATGTGAAAGCTGACTGTCCCTCCTATGGAGAAGATTTTATTGATGCCAGGAGTGACCTCGTAGCTCATCCCCGGCGTGGGCTCGGTGCCAGGCAGTCGTCCTCGCTCACTTGGCTGACGGGGTTAACGGGGTCTACCCGCCACGGCCGCCTGCACGCCAGAGCTGGCCCGAGCCCCCCAGCCCATTTCGCACATGCCATCAAACATCTGCTCGGCTGTAATGACTCTCCGGCACCGCCGACCGGGGCCGTATTCGAGGCGGTGACCTCGGGCTGGAAGGCACCGGAGCCCATCGCCAATCTGCCGGACCAGCTGTCGGCCGCGTTAGCGAGGCGCCGCGGGCAGAGCCAAAGCCTTCCTCCTGCCGCACACGAGGCTCAAACTGAGGACTGGTGCAACGCGGGCTCTTGCAGCTGCAAACACCATCAATACGAGCCGATGGATGCTCGGGGGGGTCTTTGGAAAAAGTATTGGAGACCTTGCTCCTCTTGCTTAGCAAAGCCTTGTGTACAGTGAAAAGAACCAAACATAAAAACTGCAATGTCCTCTGCTTTTATTTTATGTGTTTATTTTATTTTGCGTGTTTATTTTCAAGGGGATTACCAATAAATTTAATTTCAATACAGTTAATCCCCATATATATTTACTGAGGGCAATTAGCTGGCGTTTATGTTAAATATACACAATAGAGAGTTGAATCTCCAGTTTATAGAGTGTAATTAGATATGTATACACGTATAAATAGATGCATAACTCTGTCTGCAGTGTGTATTGGTGAGGAAGGACCGGGGTAATGTGCCGTGACAATATTTATCTCATCCCATATTTATGGGATGGCTGGAGGAGCACAGCAGGGCTCTGCAGGAGCGGCTCTGGGAGCAGCCCCACGCAGGGCGGGTGCTGTGGGACAGACAGACAGACGGGTTCTGGGGGGAACAAAGGCGGC
The DNA here is from genome assembly GCA_013400615.1 of Syrrhaptes paradoxus. Lineage (NCBI taxonomy): Eukaryota > Metazoa > Chordata > Aves > Pterocliformes > Pteroclidae > Syrrhaptes > Syrrhaptes paradoxus. Next base: position 35,086 of record VZTO01004788.1, on the reverse strand, counting down.
TGGGGACCGGGGGAGGCAGCAGCAAGGGGGGACTGAGCGGAGCAGAGGACCCAGCCCCGAGGGAAGGAGCTGCTGACCCCGGGCAGGGGCTGTGGAGCTGTCCTGGAGCAAAGGGCGCAGGAGGGGGACTGGGTGCATTTCCCCGCTTTGCTGCGGTGTTTCTGTGCATTTCGCTGTGGTGGATATATTCAAAGTCCTGCATGTGAGCAGTGCAGCCAGCATGGCGCGGAGGAAACCTCCTGCTGTGGGCTGGTGCCAGGGCATCGCTGTGCCGCAGCGTCCGCCCCGTGCAGCGAGCGGGAGAAGCCGGTTCCCTTCGGCACTGGGATGGGGCTGCCCAAGCCCCAGTCTGGGGCCAGCTGTGGGAGCAGATGTTGGAGGGAAAGCTGATCTCCGGAACGTGAAGGCTGCCAATCTTCCTTGGCTTTTTCTCCAGTATTTTTTCCTGGGGTGGAACTCTTCCTCGTTCCAGCTGGATTCTCGCTGGTTGGGAGACCATGGTGGGGGCTGGTTTCCTGTTCCAACCTGGCAGCTGGGCTCTGCTTGGGGGGTCCACCAGCCTTCCCGGTGTGGAGAGGGTGACGGAGACCTGGCACAGCACAATCCTGCAGCGCTCGGCTCCTCTGGAAGGACGGACCAGTGGCTGAGAGGGGCGGCTGTGCTGGGGGACTGGGGAGATCTTCCTTTATTTCCCAGCCCTGCTTAAGAAGTCCCCTGTGAGCTGGAGTCAGCTGCCATCTCTAGATCTCATTCCCCCAGGAGGAGAAAGGACTGTGGAGATGGTTGGAGACACTGATTTTTATACCCAGAAAAGTCTGATCTCCGTGGAAAACTTCACGTACACACCCTGACATTAATGCCGGACACCAGCGTGCCTCTGCCAGAAGGGCCATCGGTTATCTAGATGTAGCAAAGCTTTGCACTTCGCAAACTTGCAAAAGCATCCCAAGTCTAGACTCTTGTTTGCTTTAAAAAAAAAAATAATTTCTGTCTTTGTATGCCTTCCACCTGTTCCTCCTTGGCTGCCACCAGCCTGGTTTTTAATCACATGCAGCAGAGTTAAAATCCTCCTGCAGCTGAACGCGGTGTGAAGCTGTGCTGCTTGGGGAAGGCTCTCAAAGTCTCCTCAACGTCCCTCCTTACCTATGGGCTTCTCCAGCCTTGGTCCCAAAATAAAGGACCAGCTGAGTTCCTGGAATGCGTTGCCTCTCGCCAGCCCCCAGCCCCGTCCTGCTCCTCCAGGGCAAAGTAAGCCTGACAATGGTGTAATTAAACCTTCTCCTCACTTAAAGTACTGTTGGGGGAATTTGATTCCCAACCGCTATTTATGGCTATTGATTCCTGCACTTCTTATTACCATGGTAAGTGACCTGTAACCAGAGCGGCAACTGGCGGGTTTATCAATCTCTTTCAGATAATTAGTAACACAGGAAGCTGGAGAGGGACACAAACGGTGTGGTTGAGAAAAGTTTGCTTACCACCCACCACGGGCTAGCAGAGCCGGCAGGAGAGGCGATGCAGGGCTGCCCTTTGTCATGGCCAGCCTGGAGGGGCCGTGGCTCCTGGCCGTGCTGGGGACAGGATCCGCCTTGGACTCTTGTCCCATCAGCAGCAGACACCAGCTCCTGCCTTGCAAAGGTTTCCTTGGCTTGGGTGAACCCACCCTCTGCTGAAAAGCCCAGTGCACGGGAGGATGGGAGGGGTGGGCGAGTGGAGCACCCACCAGCCCCTGCAGGACCGTTGGTGGGGCCAAAACACCCCGAAGCCTTTCCAGGCACAGCCCAGGCGTTATTCCTGGAGATTAAACCCCCCATGGCCTGCTGGGCAAGGGCTGGTTGGTGCCTCAGAACCAGAGGGGTCCTTATCTCTTGGACATCTTTCCTGTTGGAATAGTCCCTGCAATTAACTCCTTCCAGAGCAGCCAGACCCATCGTGGCCCTTGTTCAGACCCGGGCAGAGCGGGACAGGGCACGGGGGGTTTCCTGGGATGAGCGCAGGGTTGGTTCCACTGATCCACCGCTCTTTGTCCTTAAATTGCTGTAAGCAAACGTGACAATCTGAAGGTGATTAAATGAGCCCGTGCTGCCAGAATAAACCCAGAGCTCTGATAGCAAGAGGGGAGCAGCGGGGTGTCCGTGGGCATGTTTAAAGCCCTTGTGATGCCCCTGCGCCGGGCACTGCGCCCGTCATTAGACAAAGAGCTTTCCAGGGTGCAAAGGGTGCCTGGAAGTTGAGAGTTAAAAATGAGAATGAAACCCCCGTCCCCTCAAGGCTGGGACAGGGCCTTACCCCAGATCATGGCTTTGCTGCTCCTGGCTGACCCCTTTCCCATGCAAACCGCTTTGCAGTGGAAGGCTAACTCGTTCTCACAGCTAAAAATGATCATTGCTGTGAGAAACTGTTCTGGGCGTGAATCCTTTTTGCTGCAAATAGCAGCATTAACAGGTTCATTTTCTCCCAGCAATGCCATCAAAATCTCTTTAAGCTGCTTCCAGAGCGTGCCACAGATGCACTAAACCAAGGCTGCAAAATGGGTGGGAGATGTGATTGCGGTCAGACCTCCCGCCTCGGCCTCAGAACCCGGCTCAGCTCCGTGCTCAGCAACATCCTGACGGCTGCGAGAGTCCCTGTTCCCCCCCGGGATGCCCCAGGAGCACATCCTGGGATGGCTCCACTTCTGTGCACAAATGCGCAGGAAAATTCTGCTTTTTTGGAGATGGATGTGCAGGAGAACCNGCGTGCCACAGATGCACTAAACCAAGCCTGCAAAATGGGTGGGAGATGTGATTGCGGTCAGACCTCCCGCCTCAGCCTCAGAACCCGGCTCAGCTCCGTGCTCAGCAACATCCTGACGGCTGCGAGAGTCCCTGTTCCCCCCCGGGGTGCCCCAGGAGCACGTCCTGGAGGTGGCTCCACTTCTGCGCACAGATGCGCAGGAAAATTCTGCTTTTCCGGAGATGGATGTGCAGGAGAATTGCTGGAGAACAGTTTCCCCGTACATTCGAGCTTCATCTCCTCCTGCCCCAGCTGGCTTCAGTTTGGGGTTTGTCTGCATTCGGTTGTCACCTACGGCTGGTTCGTGTGACTTGTCCCATGACATGTCTTCTTCTTCCCACGGCTTCTTTGGCTCTGGCAGAAGCGTGGAGATGCAGATGACGGTCAGGTTTCGAAGCCAGAGGGAAGCATTTCCCTGGAAGCGCCGCGGCCGCGAGGCTGTGGATTCACAAAGCCCGGGGATGTGCTGAATGCAGCAGCTGGCTCTGAGCAAACGCCGTCCAAAGGTCATGAGCGCTGCTCCCTTTGCAGGAAAGCCCACACGCCTTCCCCATGACAACCTGCTACGTGCTCCAGAAGAAAACAATATTGCTCTTTTTTTAATTATTATTTACTTGGAGACCGAATTGCCTCTCGCGTCCAGTGAAACTGCTTCTTCTGCCTTGTAGATCCAAATGGTGACTTTTTGGGGGGATGTGAGTTAATCCCCCACATGGTCACTGTCACTGACCCCGTGGTGCTCTGGCAGCAGACGCTGGGGAGCGCTGGGTGAGTCTCCGTGGCATTGCTGGGCATGACCAGCAACGGGGAGAACGGAAACACTGGGACCAGACAACCCTCCTCGTGCTCCAGTTTCCTACCCCCGTGCTGCAACCCCGCAGTAACGGGGCAAGGCAGCAGGAGCTGCAGCTCTGCGTCTGTGGGGAAGGAGAGTGACAAAAGGGGGAGATCCCTGAAAAAAGGGGGAGATCCCATCGCTGGCAAGGGATGGCACTGGGGGATCTTCCCAGGAGCCCTGGAAGTGACCCCACAGCCAGTGCCCAAACCCCTCCGGCACTGAGCACGGCCCCTGGGGATGACGGGACACGGTTGCCCCTGATCTAGGGGAAACCTGACTCTAGAGCAAGCTGAGAAAGGGGTGAACTCGCGACCCAGGTCTTGTTGGTAGGAGGTGGTAGGAGCCTGAAGCCGCTGTCCCCTGGGAGAAGCTTGCTTTTTTTTCTTCCTTTTTTCCTGTACAGGAACAGCTATCCAGATGAATTCATGGATATAAAATCAAAAGATCTTTGGTAACCTCTTTGACTATTAAAGTAGAATAATGATAATAATGAGCACTGCAGTTTCACTCATCTCAGAATATTAAAAAAAAAAGTCAGGCCAATTTCTTTGTGCTCGCCAGCTGATAAGAGCCTGACCCAGATTGCCAGAGCTCAGCTCCCTCCGCAGCTTTGATTTTCTTGAGGGAGGCTTAGTTCTGGCTGTCAGACCCTGAACCCTGAGGTTGCAAATCACGAGCAGAGTTCCCAGTGACTCGCACGTCCTGGTGGGCTGCGGGGTGGCGGGGGTGCAGGGCTTTCGGTCAGCTTTCCACGGGGAGCACCGCGCTTTGCTCTCCTGCTTCCCACGCAGCTGAATTTTTCCTCTGATCTGCCCATCAGGCTCACGACGAGAGCTGCTGGTTTCTGAACACACAATCTGGCAATTTATTCAGGTGACTAAATAAAAGGGTGGAAAAAAAAAATACCCTGCTCCAAGTTGTGAGCACCGAGCCCTTGGGAATCGCAGCCCGAAGTCCAGAGAAAATAGGAAATAAATGCTCTGGAGAGGAGAACGTTTGTGCTGTCCCTCCTGGAGACATAATGCCTTTAATTATATTTAGAAGTAATTTCTGCCAAGCCTTACAGTTAAGTATTATTAAAAGTTCCTTTTGTCACTTTTTTCCCCCTTTTTTTTTTTGCGCCACTGTGAAATGGCGAGTTAGATGGAATCGGCTAAAATAATGCGATCTGATTGAATAATGAATAAAGATTAATGAATTTTTGCTAACGTAAATGATTGCATGGTAATTGCTTTAATACTATAAAATTATTTTCTGCTACAAACTATGATTAATGATACCAGCTGAGCATTTGAGTGGTGTGCCTTGTTTTTTGTAAGTTCAGTGATTAAATAACTAATAGAATAGTTTACTCTTGATGCTTCTACAGGCGGCGATCGTCGGCTAATTGATTGGGACACAAGGGTTAAGTGAACCCAGGGTTTTATGTATCAAAACTCTTAGTCACTTCTTGACTCCTCGCCAACAAAATGAAAAGGAGGAACAGCTTCCTTTCCACCATGAACTCGTTCATCAGTTGTGTTTTCGGGTGGCGGGTCGGCGGTGGGATGTGCGATGGTGCCGCGTGCTGGGAGCAGAGCCGGGGTCTGGCGCTAGGGCGAGGTGGAGGACGGAGCAGCGTCCCGGCTCCAAGCCTGGCTGCCAAGGGAGGAAAAAGGAATTTTTTTGCCCCATTTTGGGGGGAAACAGTCCCGTTTCGAAGATGTTTAATGCTCACAAGACCTTCCAGGGCAAGGGGTCCTCACCACCCCGCACCCCCATTTGCACCCCACTTTTGGTGGCCACTCTGGCACCTCTGGACTCTTTGTCTCTTTGGCGACAGAGATGGATAAGCCCTGGGCTCCCCGCCTTTGCGGGACCTTAATGAAGCGTTTAATCATTCGGTGTTTCTTTTGCTTTGGCTTCTTTTTATTTTCGTTTGCAGGAATCAGAGAAACACTCGAGCGTGGAAAAAGGCGGCTATTGAACGTCTGTATCTGTTATTTGCCCCCACGATGGGGAATTAATTGCCTTTTGATTAATGAGCCCTTCAGAGCTGTGCCTGAGCTGGGACTGAGGGAAAGGAGGAGAGAGGAGGGGGGAGGAAATCCGCTGCTCTGCTCTCACCTCGATGATTTCTGGGATGCCAGGAAAGGGTTAAAGGGCCAAAGGCTGGAGGGGCCGGGAGGTGATGGCAGAGGGGGAAACCCTGTGTGTCAGAGGGGAGAGAGAGAAATTCAAGCAGCAGTTTGATTTTATGAGTGCTTTCACGCCCCTTGAATGGAGAGAGGGAAAATGATTTAATTAAAAATATATTTACTTTTAATGCAGCCATCAATATTTCCATCCATGCTGATTGTGAAGAGGGTTTGTGTGTTTGCATCTTTAAACACTCCCAGCCTCTGCCTCTCACTTCTGCTCCATCAGCAGCTCCTCGTGCACACTCACCCAGCCCTGTGCACACTCACCCGGCCCTGTGCACACTCACCCGGCCCTGTGCACACTCACCCTGCCCCTGTGCACACTCTCCCGGCCCTGTGCACACTCACCCAGCCCCTGTGCACACTCACCCAGCCCTGTGCACACTCACTCAGCCCTGTGCACACTCACCCAGCCCTGTGCACACTCACTCAGCCCTGTGCACACTCACCCGGCCCCATGCACACTCTCTCGTGCCCCGTGCACACTCCCCTGGCCTCGCTGCCGTTGGGGTGTGGGTTACTTTTGGCAGCTCCCCAAAAGGGGGCTATTAGCAGCCTCCCACCCTCCAGATGTGGCTCTGACACCTCTGGATTCCACGCCCCTCATGTCCTTCCCCCTGTGACGGTGACACGACCTCGCTGGGTTTCTTTGGGAGGTACCGGCCACCCCCGGAGCCCCCACCGCACCCCAGCCTCCAGCCCCGCTCGTGGGCCGGTTGGGGTGCCAGCAGCAGAAGGGGGGTGAGGGTCCGGCTGGCTCCTCCACCCCGCCGAGCGAAGGTGCTTCACGTGCAGAGGCCAGGCGAGCAGGTAGGCACGAGCATCCCCAAAACGCAGGAGCTGAGAGCTGCCCCGCGGCTGTTTCCCAGATAATTGAGTCAATTGAAAATGGCAGGATTGGGGGATTTTGGCAACACCGTGCAAAGAGTTGTACAGTAAAGCTCCAGCAGCCCTTCTGATTTGTATTCCTTCCCAGCGTCAAAACGTTTCCCAGTTACCCATTTGCCTTTCTTGTTCCTACACTACACGGGTGGATTTAAAGGATTTTTCCACAATAGCCTTTAAATCTCCTTGCCGGGCGCTGCCGACTGGCGGCACAGCTGGATGCGGCTCTGCTGCCTGGGTCCTCCCTGCCTTCCCCGCTTTGCCGCCGACCGCACGAGGACAGCGGCTTTGGGTGAAATCCAGCCGGGGGAAGGTGCGTTTGGGAAACAAAAAGTTTTTGAGAGAAACAACTACCCTTTGTCAGTTTGACCTTGAAGCTCAGCCCCCACGGCCCCGGGAGCAGCAGTGCGCGGGCGGTTAGCATCTTTCTTTCTCTCTCCAAAGAAACCCTTGTCTCCCCGCACTGGCAGCACCGTTCCTTGTTTCTAAAGCTTGGACTGTATGGGTTTGGTTGGTCTTTTTTGTTGTTTATTTTTGGTTTTTTTAATAGTTGCAAAACCACCAGGAACAAGCCCTGCTTTCCAGCAGGCTGAGTAGGTCAGCCTGACAATTCCAGACCCGTCTTTCCTTTTTCATGGTTGTCACAGCCAGAAACAAGGCTCTAGGTAGAGTTTGCCGGGGGTAGGATCATTGTAGGTCCGAGCTATGGCACAAGGTCCTGCAGGACCCATGCAGGAGATGCCAGCGGGCTCCGAGCTCCCATCCCCGCTGGTGCCGCAGAGCCGAAGGCAAAGCAGCAGCTCTGGCTCTTTATTGATGCAGCTCACGGCGTCGTTTCCGCTCTCATATTTCAAGTGGAAAATTTGGTGAAAACAAAAAATTAGCAGGACATTCTTAGTAGAGTAGCAACAAGCAGTACAATCTATTAGCAACAGCCTTTTTTGTGCATGCACAGTTATTGCTCGGCATATGTTCACAGCGGAGTTGCTAAAGGATAGAGCCGTCACCGAGATCTGAGAGACTCTGAATCTTCCTCCTCCTGGCAGGTTGCTGGTCGCAGCCCGTCGGAGTGGCCCCATCACTCCGTGTCTCCTCGATGGAGACGGCTGCTCTGGAGCCTGCATCCTCCAGCGAGACGCAAATGCAATTTGCTGATTTTTCTGCAAATGGTGTTGAAACGATATTAATCCCTGGCTCCACATGAAAGATCAAAAGAGCCAGGGAGGCAGCGTCGGGCGCAGAATGGAAATCATGCTCTGCAGAGAGAAGAAAGAGAATTGGAAACTTCCTGGCGGAAATACCTGTGTGTTTAAACCAAACCCCGTGGCAGCCTAAGTTGCCTTTGCTGGACCCAAACCATTGAACAGAAACGAGGCCAGAAAACCCCAGAGGGCTTCTGTGCTTCGCTCCCCTGGCCGGAGAAGGCTCTTTTTGAGCCATTTCCAGGCCAGCGCTGCCGTCAACCCTTTGCCTTTTATTGCCACAGTCTGTTCCACTTCTCATCAAACACAGCCCTGGATCTTTTTCCGCCGAGCTGCTGCCCAGCCCGTTGTGTCCCATCTGGTGTTTGTGTGAGCGGCTCGCCCTCGAGCTGCAGGCTGGTCCTCCCCGAATTTCATCAGCTTTAGCTCGGGCCCTTTCTCCAGTTTCCCGTCACTGGGTCTCAAGCCTGGTCTGGGTTTGGTTTCGCATCCTCCAAAGTGCCGGTAGCTTTTCCCGGAGTGAGCGCTCTGCAGATCCAATAAACTTCTCCCCTCCTCCATCATCCAGGAGGTTAATTGAAATATCAAATCGTACCAGACCGAGAGAGACCCCTGACAGACGCATCCCTCCTCGCTGCCGGGGAACCACTGATAATCCCTCTCGGGGTACAGCCGAGTTGCAATCTAGGGCTGTTTCCAGCCTGCTGATGAGAATGTCATGGGAGACAGCTTGAAAACCTTCCCGAGGTAAAGACGGATGACATCTCCTGCATCCTCCCCCTGTACCAGCCCTGCCACCCTGTCACTGGAGGAAATTAGATTGGTTTGACCCAATTTGGTCTTTACAAATCCCTGCTGGCTGTTATTCGTTTCCCTGTGTTCTTCCAGGTGCTCACGGAGGCTTTGTTTGCTCTCTGGATGCTGCTGAAAATTAGAGAGAAACTCATTTGTCTCCCTCCCCTTTGGAAAAGGCAGGTGTTGCCTTTGCCCTTTTTGGCATTTTTTGCATCGTCATGTTCTCAAATATCGCTGTGTTGGCTCCAAAACCGCGTTCCCGATGGGGATGGAGCTGGCACGGCACAGCCTGTTGGGAAACGCCGGCCGTAGCTAAGGACACGCAAACTCTCCCGTCCCTTCCCCGCCTGGTACCTTACTCCTCAGTGTGAATTGTGTCGGACACCAGCTCACAGCTGATCCGTTTAGTAAAGACTAAACCGAACAAGGCTTTAGCCTTCTCAGTGCTGTCTGTTGATCGCTTTCCCTCTTCAGCCACGCTGACATTTTCAAATGGGATTTTTTTTTTAAATTCAAAGTGACTTTTTCTGCTGTTTTAAAATGTAAATCAATTTATTCGAGAACGCAGAAGCATTTTAATAACAGGGCCACAAAGGTTGAAAAATAATGCTTTGAAATAGCTGAAGCAAAATGTTTCTTGCCACTTGAGATCAATTCTCTTTGGAATAACTATTCATGGTTGGGACAGAAACTGGGGGGTTTTGTCCTCATTTAAGAAAGGGAAAAGATTCAATGCCCAGTTTCTCATAATTCTGTTTCCCAGTGATCAGAAACTCGCCCTGCCATGTGCTGGCTCTGCACAGGACCACCGCGGCTTTTTCCCTGTAAGATTTCTCTGGGCCAGAAAACTCGGGATTCTCACGCAAATCCATCTGTATCGACAGCGATCGGCGCCGCCAGCCTGAATCCACAGCAGGGAAAATTGGACGGGTATTGAGCAGAAATGTGTCTTGTCCCACGCACAGCCTCTGAAAGCTAGTTTTAAATGCAAATAGGATGGGAAAGAGTACGGAAATTCAATAGTGAATGTGCTTTAAGTTGCTTTCCATGCAGCACAGATCATTATGTAGAGCTCTAGCTGCCCAGAGACCTCCGGCACGGAGCAGAAATATGAAATTTGATCTTTCCGATTCGCTCAAATCGAAGTCAGCGCCGTCACGTGCGATGCTGCCTGAACTCACTCACCTGTTTCAGCTCCGTCTCAGGAAAGGTGATAACTCTTATCCCCTGATCCCATCCAAAGATCGTTCCAGGAGCGTGCTGCTCTGGTTCGAGCCTCCTCCTGACTCCCAGGGTGAATTGATTTGTGGCCCAGCTCCTCGTATGCAAACATTGTCCTTTCACTTAAGTAGCTCTTCGTTCCTCGTGCCTGGGTGATGGATTGAGTGAGAGCGTGTTTGCCATTTCAGCTGTCTCCCACAACAGCTGCTGCTTCAAGTGAGAGAAGGATGGTGGTTATCTGTATCAACAGCTTTCTCCGAAACGTGATTGTTTCCAAAAAGCAGCGATCAGCTTCCTAAAATCAACGCTTGAGCGCTTTCAGTGGGTTGGAGATTGTCATTGGAGAACTGAGTCAGGGGCTTCAGTACAAAAAAAAAAGTTAACTTTTCTTCCAGAAGTCAAAGATTCCTTTTTTTCCCCCTTTAGTTTTGACTGAAAAGCCATCTGAGACAGAAAAAAATGGAGATGGAGTAGAAGAGCCCCAGTGCTGGTTGGGGCAGGGGAGGGGACGGTGCAGGGACCGTGGGACGGGGAACCTGGGTGTCTTGTCCCCGTTTGTGGGACTCAGATTTCACTGCAGTTGGGGGCAGGTGACCGTGGAGCGTTGTTCTGGCAAACACAGCCCCGGGGGCTGGCGTTCGCGACTCTTTGGCCACTGCTGTCCCCCCCAGCAATGCTTTATCCACGGAAAGGGCTCAGCACCGGTTCAGAGGTGACCGATACCCCACTGCCGATGCACCGGGGAGGAGGAAGAGCAGGGGAAGGACGGGCTTTGCCTCCACCACTGCGGCGTGGCCATTTCCTCAGGGCAAAGCCTGTTGTGGAGGGTGCTTAAATCACTAATTAAAGCTGTTACCCTCTTCATGACACTAGTACAGCCTCTTCTGAGCCTGCTTGGGGGCTGGGGGGGGTGGAAGAGGTGGATCATCATCCTGCTTTTCTGTCTCACACCTTTCCCTTTGCTTTTTTCCCATCGCCCATGCTGCCCGGGATTCGCTCCTTTATCCCTACACGCGTCTCGCCTAACTCCCGGAGTTTAAAATTAATGTAACATTGATTGGGAGGGTTTGGAGGGATTGCAGGTCGTTTGCATTCTCCCGTCCCTCTTCATTTCTTCGCCCAGGCCCGTCTGGGCTAAGTTTGGCTAGAGTGAAGGAGGTCTGGTTGCTATAGCGACCAGCGCTGCCTTCCTCCCGGCGAGGAGGAGACTGCGGGACTGCAGAGCAAAGCTCTTCTGCACAAACTTCTGCCTTTGAAAGTCAGCCAGGGACCCTGCGGCACCTGTGGGTCACCCTTCTCCTCGGGTGAGATGCTGGGGAGGAGGAACCTCTGCCCGCTCCCCATGGGCGAGGGGGTGCTGGCTGCAGGGCTGGGGACGGGCAGCATCTCCAAACCCTGCCTGTCCCAGCTCGGACTGGGCACCGAGTCAGAGGCCGCTCACATCCTCCTGGAGGACATACATACTGCGCTGGAGAAGGACACAGGGGACAGGTCACAGGTACCCAGAGCCCTTTGGGACCTGCAGGGTGTCACAGTCCCCTTCCCGGGGTACCAGGTGCCACCTGGCTCTCTGGGGTGGCCGGGGATGCTGGGGGGGCTGTGCAACATCTCAGATGGTGTTAAACACCCAAGTGTGGGGGGCTGATCCCTTTTTTTGGCTTTTTCTGCCGCACCCCCCAAATCAGTACAGAGGACTGAGCACCGCACTAACCGCCCTGCGCCCCAAAACCTGGGCTTCCCTCTCCCGTTACGCTGTGGAGGGTATCAGGAGGAAAAGACCGAGTAGGTCCCGTGTAACACGGCCTCCCTTTGTTTCCAGGTTACTCCGGGTTGTCTGTAGTTATGTCCAGGGATGCATGCCATGATAATTGTGGATTATTTGCAGCTCCTGTGGGACTGCTTCCTGGTGAAAGGAAGGCAAAGAGCCTGCACGTAGCGTAGCCGAGAATTTCTGGAACGGGCTCAAGAGCTGAGTAAATACGTGAATAAATTAAATAAATAAAAGGTGTGGGGGAACGAGTGAGATGGCCTTGCCGTGTCAAGATAACTGTACCTTGTCCCTCTGCTCTGCAAACCCCAGTGAGCAGATTTATTAGTTTTAATTAACCGAAGGGGGAAGAAAAAAGGAGCTGGGAATGCATCCAAATTCCAGCTCACAAAATCACTGCTCCTTCCTCAAGATTGAGAGAGAAAGAGGGTGAATGACCAGAATAATAATCAGGAAAGAGATCTGGGTGCCAAGAAAGCCATTTCTCCGCCCAGCCTTTGCACTGCCTCCTAGGATGGGGGAGGTCAAACCTGGATGGGAGGTCCCAGCAGAGTTTAGGGCTGGAGCCTCTATAAAGTTTGGAGTTGGGCAGATGAAACCTCCCAGCGAAACTTCTCCTTCACTGGGAAACTGGAGCTGGGTTTGAGCTTCTATTAGTGTGTCAAGTACTGTTTTTTTCACAGAAAATGTGATTTTTTTTCATTATAATTCCTCCTTCCCAAGAATGAGTGGTTTGGGGACAGCCAGTCGCTGATGTCCCCTCGGTGGGCAGGGCGGTGTCCCCGGGTGGTGACGCTGGGTACCACGGGGTGCACTGATGGATGCTGGTAGAAAGGGGTGTTGCTTAGTCCCAGTAGCCGAAGAGAGTTAAAAAATAATAAAAAGTCAACTTTCAGCCCAGAAAACGTTGACGGTCGAAACTATCCAAAAGAAAACGGTGCTTCCTTTTATTTATTAGGCTTTTTTCCTCTTGGCATCAAGTCGACATTTCCTGCCAAGTATTTGAGGAGGATGAAATCCATTTTCTCCCTGTCAGAATGGTCTGCGAGCATCTCCCTCCCTCCCGCACGGGGCAGCGCAGGGCAGAGCCCCCTCAGCAAGGGCTGGCTCCAGGACCAGCAGGAGTGCCGCCTCGTTAGCCCAGCACGTGAATCAGCTCATTAGCCTTGATGAGCAACCAAGAGCTGAGCTGCCCCTGGGCTTCTCCTGCAGACAGTATTGTTTCGTGGCGGGGTGGGTCCTGATCCAAGGAACCTGCCTCTTGCCTGGTGTAGAAATTCCCTTTACATCCTCTGCGCCATCGGTTTGTCCCCCCAACGAGGCCGAACCTCTTCATGTGGCCCCGTGATGGTCCTGAGATCTGAAGGGAGCTGGAAGACAGCCACAAAGCGTAGACTGGGAAGGAAAACAGGCTCTGGTTTTTCTCCCGTGTGGAAGTCGTTCCCTTTCAAGTTTTCTTTCCGCCTGTTAGGAACCATTTCAGAAGCAGAGCTGGGAGGAATGGACTTGGATCTGGCTGCCAGCATCTCCGGGGTTCAGAGGTACTTGGACCACAGATCGTGCCTCGGTCTCGTCTCTGCCCTTTACAGATGTTCATTAAAGGAGTTTCAGGAGAAAACACAGCGTTGCTCCCCAGGAAACTGCAGCTAGAACATTTTATCTTTGACTTTCACAACTTCAACAAGTCCCTCGGGGAAAAGCACAAGCAAGTTTTATTAAAAATAAAAAACCCTCATGGAGAGCACTAACTCTTTGTCTTCTGGATGTAACGGGAGCTGCTGGAGGTAGCAAAGACACTTCAGATAGGCTCTTGGGGCAGAGCAGGACATAAATAAACGGTCCTAATAAAGGCTGGAGCGACCCAGCACGGTGACGAACGCACAGGGGCCCTAAGGCCACAGCCAGGTTTGATCCGTCTTGTGGCCAAAACGCTGGGAACAGCACGAGTTCCCCGGGGAGAACACAGCCTGATGTAGCACCACCATGAAAACCAGCCCCACAGGAAGAAAATCCAACTGGAAACCCAGCAGAGAGCTGCATTCTGGCCCTGGGCTGAAGATCGATCCTTTGCTTTCTCCTCATTTCATTGAGTTTTGAAGGCTGCTCTGGCAGGGGACACACGTGCTGGGCTGTGGTGGGAAACGCTGTCCCAAGGGTGACTCCAGGGACACGCAGGCATTGTGCTTGGCTGAGATGAGGCAGGAGAACAGGGCTGCTTCTGCCCAACGTACGTCTGGGTGCATGGGTTGACTTGGTGGCCAGAACGGTGCAAACCCCTTGCCCACCAGCTGGGAAATTTTAAGGGGTTTTATGCACTTGAGATTCTTTTGTGTCTTATAAGAGCCAAACCCCTGCTACTTGCCACCTTTTCTTCAGTTCGAAAACTGGATATAATTGAATCTGGACTGTGATTTTTGAGAAGTTTGTCACAACCCAATTATCTCCAAGATCTCATCCCATCTGTGCTTGAAATCTGCCCAGGTATGAGGGAGTTTGATGGTGGAAAGGTGACAAACAGACGCAGAGAAGGTGTGATTTTACAGCCTCCTATTCCCAGGGAAGCAGTCCAACAAGGGCTCCTGGAAGAGGTCAGATCTCAGGTCTGATGGCATGTGTTCATATTACTTCATCAGAGGCCTATTTGAAACATTTCCATGGATGCTGCTGGCAGAAAATTGGTCTTTTTTTNTTTTTTTTTTTTTTTTTAACTAAACTATGTTGGGTTTTTTCCCACTTGAGAAATGTTGACACTGTGTCAAAAAAAAAAAAACCTCCAACCAAAAATACAGGCCAACAACAAATGTTGAACGAATTGCGACATTTTCACTTTGGAACCAAAAATCAAAATAGATCTGTCGAAAACAGAAATATTTTCATACTAACAGCACCGCTTACAACTTAACGCTCGCATCGATTGCTAATTACACGGCCGGTCCACCGCCAAAATCCTTGACAGGTAGCTTTGGACCAAACCTCAGATGAGGAGCTGAACCACGTCGCTGGCTTTGGGCTCCCTCCCCGTGCGGCATCGAGGTTGGTTTCACTGCTGCACAAGTGGTTGCTGCCTTCAGGACCAAGGCTGACTTCCAGGACTCCAAATTTCCCCTTCGTTTCGGAGCAGTGGTTTATCGACCGCGTTAGAGGACAACCTGCAGAGTCAAGGAGCCTGAAGGTCACGCTGCTCGTCTCCGGTGTGCGGCACTGAACGCCGCGGTGGCCTCACGGCTGCCGGTGGCCGGAGGGATTGCACGTGCCTTGCGATGGTTCAGGAGGAGCGGGACTCCTGCGTCCAGGTTTGGGGTCAGCCTGAGCTGGCAAGCTCAGTGCCGTGAGGCTCTTCCCCTTCTTTTCCTCCTTGTTGGGGCATTTTGGCAAATGGGGTTTCTGGGGGGAGCAGGCGAAGGACAGAAATCTGCACCGGGACGGCGGGTCTCACCACCTCCAAACCCTCCTGCACCCAGCCAGTGGGTCGGGCGCTGAATTGTTTACATTAAATATCCTGGCACGAAGCCACCTCCGCAAGGGAAAGGGGGGGAAAAAAATCAAAACAGAAAGAACATGAAAAATTAATAGGGTTTTAGACTATTACATTTTCCAGGAGTTGCTGGATTGCGGCTTTCAATCCTCAATCAATCACATTTCAATTGGACTGATTAATTTTCCAAGAGACCTCTCTGGCTGGCGTGAACGTGCGCTCCGCTGCCGTCCCCGGGGAGCAAAGCCGAGCCCAGGGCTGACGGTGGGGTGCTGGTGCGGGGGACGGGGTGAGCAGAGCCTGCCCGCTTGTTGCTCCAGGATGTCCTGAGATGCACCAACGTTGCTGCGCCCAGCTCTGCCCAGTGTGTGCCCAGCTCTGCCCAGTGTGTGCCCAGCTCTGCCCGGTGCGTGCCCAGCTCTGCCCGGTGTGTGCCCAGCTCTGCCCGGTGCGTGCCCAGCTCTGCCCGGTGTGTGCCCAGCTCTGCCCAGTGTGTGCCCAGCTCTGCCCAGTGCGTTCCCAGTTCTGCCCAGTGTGTGCCCAGTTCTGCCCGGTGTGTTCCCAGCTCTGCCCAGTGTGTGCCCAGCTCTGCCCAGTGCGTTCCCAGTTCTGCCCGGTGTGCGCCCAGCTCTGCCCAGTGCGTGCCCAGTTCTTCCCAGTGCATTCCCAGCTCCCACCAGCTCCGCTGGTGCGTGCCGGTGGCCGCTGCTCCCAGCCCTTCCCTGCGGCCGCTTCCGTTCTCCTCGGCCGATGGCCCTGGTGGCTGCGGATGGCCCGGGGTTAAGGAGAGCCCTTTATTGTGCCTAACGAGGCGCTTTGCCCATCGGACTGGAGAGCAGCCAGTTCAGCCGTGGATTGTCTTTTGCTTTTTATTGCCCAGCGGGAGGAGCGCGGGGAAGGTCTTTATGTGATTTTAGAGAAAGACAAAATGCCTTAATAGCAGCCAGCGTGCCTCTCTGGGACCCAGGAGACCCTGCAGCAGCCCGTAATCATCATCGTAAATAAAAGGGGACGTAGCTAGTGTGTAGCACGGGCCGTTAAAACAAGCCCTAGGGTGGAAGGGATGTCTTAAAAACAAGCTTTAGAGGATGTTTCTCTCCGTTTCTCTCCTCATTGCCCCTCTAATTCTCCTTCCCTGCATGGCAGAGCAGCAGAAGGCTGGCACAGCTCTCCGCTCTCCCCACCTCCGTTTGCTCGACGAGCGCGTATATCTCTCTCTTTATCTTCGTTTTTCTGCTTTTGTGGCCTTAGGGAGGGGACCCCCATGTCCTTAGGCTCATGCCCGGCTTTCTGGGCCAGTAAAACTGAGCAGAGGGTGTGTTGAGGCTTCTCAGCCCTCCTGCACTGGAGACAACCCAACGCTGGCTCCTCCAGCAGCTTCACCACAAGACTTTTTGTGTCCTGGTTGTCCCAGGTGCCCTTCTCTGGGTGTCACAGTGCTCTGCGGGCATCGCTGCCTTGGGCGGGGTGAGAAATCCGGATTTCTAGCCCTGTGGTCCAGGGTGGAAGGTAGAAATCACCAACCTTCACAAGAAAGAGAAGAGGTGAAAGGGGAGGGATGCGGATTTGCTGACAGGGAGGGTACCAGTCCTTTTGCAGCCGTGGCGGTCGAGGCAGCCGCATCGCTCCCAGGGTCCCGGCACCAAGCAAGCAGGTGGCGTTGAAATCAAAACCAGGTTTCTGCAAAGCAGCCGCTCTGTTTGCAGCAGCAGTGCTGGATGGGGAGCGGTGTGGCATCGGAGCAGAGCTCCTCGGGAGAGCAGCCGCTGCCCGAGCCCGTGGGGAGGACGGGACTGGGGCCTCAATAAACTTCCAGGAGAGAGGAGGGCTGGGCCAGGCTTTCAGGAGCACACGGGGAGTCTGGGATGAGGCTGGTGTGGGCTGAAACCGCCTTCTTTAGTGGCTCAGAGCATGTTAGAGACAGGGGAGGTCTCAGGAGGGAAGGGGTCTAGACAGACTTTTCAGCACTGAGGATGCAGAAAATCCTTTTCCTTTTTTATAATATGCACTCNAAAAAAAAAAAAAAAAAGAATAAAAAAAAAAAAAAAAAGTTGATTAAAAGCCCTGAGCCCTAGCTGCAAAAATGTTTTGAAGCAACTGTAACTACCTTTATTTTCTACATAATTCTTTCATTCCTTTGCATTCACCCTCCACAGTTTCCGCTCACGGCTGTCTATAACTCCGCTGTTGAGCTATCGGCGGTCGGAGGAGTGTTGCTCTTGCTTGGGCAGGGACCTGCCGCCCCGCGCCCTCCTTCAGCCCCCCGGGCTGGTGGCGGCTGCAGCTCTTGCAGGAGGGGTTGGGAAGAGCTCGCGGGGGTTTTGCCGCATGGGGAAGGGTTCTGGGGCTCTCCCCTGCCCACTGACCCTCTTGCAGCTGGAGCTGAGGTGTCCCTGCCGCTGTTTGCCGGGCTGATGGGAAGCCGGTGAGGGCTGCGGAGGGGCAGGGAGCTTTGGGGGGGGCTGACCACATCCCCCCAAAGTGGTTCTCCATCCTGTGTGATCCGCCAAATTGGACTTTATGGGGTGTCTGTCCATCCCAGGCTCCCTCTCCTGTTACCTCGCGTGTGTTAAGCTTTCCCTTCGTTGCGTTGATCAAACCGACTGAACAGAGCCGCCGTGTTCCCCTCCTCGGGGCTGGTTTGTGCTCCCGTAGCCCCGGGGGCTGTGCCGTGGACACAGGGCGCTCAGCCCTGCCTGCTGCTGCTGGGCCAACACAGAGTGACCCGTCCGCGTCCCTGCGGCGAGGGGGTGAACCCCGAGCTCTGCTCCTGCCTGAAGAGCTGCTGTGGGTAACGGGGTATTTCGAGGTGCAGGCGAGAGGCCTCGTGCCTTCGTTTCCCCTCCGATGTCTCCGCAGCATGGGCTGCCCCGGGATGCGGCTGCTTCCCGACAAGAGTTCATCAAGTAATCAGCGTCCCTTGCAATAAAAACACTTTACTCCTCCTGTCTCCTCTCCTGTTAAGTCCTATCCCTCCCCCTGCAAGGAATATTTTGACTTTGGGAACGTGGCCTCTGCTGGAGAGCTCTGATGGGGGCTGGAGGCTGTGAC
>VZTO01004788.1:0-16178 GCA_013400615.1 Syrrhaptes paradoxus | reverse complement strand
TGGGATGAGGCTGGTGTGGGCTGAAACCGCCTTCTTTAGTGGCTCAGAGCATGTTAGAGACAGGGGAGGTCTCAGGAGGGAAGGGGTCTAGACAGACTTTTCAGCACTGAGGATGCAGAAAATCCTTTTCCTTTTTTATAATATGTACTCGTCTCTCTCAGGGTGCTTCTCATGGCTTTGCAGGCAACAGATTGGCAGCTAAAACTGGGGATTTTTTCGCTTTTCTTTAGTTTCTTTTTCCTCCTGAAAATGTTTGGCAGAAAGGAGAACCTGCAATAAAAAAAAAAAAAAAGTTGATTAAAAGCCCTGAGCCCTAGCTGCGAAAATGTTTTGAAGCAACTGTAACTACCTTTATTTTCTACATAATTCTTTCGTTCCTTTGCATTCACACCCTTCACAGTTTGCGCTCGCGGCTGTCTATAACTCTGCTGTTGAGCTATTGGCGGTCGGAGGAGTGTTGCTCCTGCTTGGGCAGGGACCTGCTGCCCCGCGCCCTCCTTCAGCCCCCCGGGCTGGTGGCGGCTGCAGGAGAACTTCCAGGAGGGGCTTGGAAGAGCTCACGGGGGTTTTGCCGCGTGGGGAAGGGTTCTGGGGCTCTCCCCTGCCCACTGACCCTCTTGCAGCTGGAGCTGAGGTGTCCCTGCCGCTGTTTGCTGGGATGATGGGAAGCCGGTGAGGGCTGCGGAGGGGCAGGAAGCTTTGGGGGGGCTGACCACATCCCCCCAAAGTGGTTCTCCACCCTGTGTGACCTGCCAAATTGGACTTTATGGGGTGTCTGTCCATCCCAGGCTCCCTCTCCTGTTACCTCGCGTGTGTTAAGCTTTCCCTTCGTTGCGTTGATCAAACCGACTGAACAGAGCCGCCGTGTTCCCCTCCTCGGGGCTGGTTTGTGCTCCCGTAGCCCCGGGGGCTGTGCCGTGGACACAGGGCGCTCAGCCCTGCCTGCTGCTGCTGGGCCAACACAGAGTGACCCGTCCGCGTCCCTGCGGCGAGGGGGTGAACCCCGAGCTCTGCTCCTGCCTGAAGAGCTGCTGTGGGTAACGGGGTATTTCGAGGTGCAGGCGAGAGGCCTCGTGCCTTCGTTTCCCCTCCGATGTCTCCGCAGCATGGGCTGCCCCGGGATGCGGCTGCTTCCCGACAAGAGTTCATCAAGTAATCAGCGTCCCTTGCAATAAAAACACTTTACTCCTCCTGTCTCCTCTCCTGTTAAGTCCTATCCCTCCCCCTGCAAGGAATATTTTGACTTTGGGAACGTGGCCTCTGCTGGAGAGCTCTGATGGGGGCTGGAGGCTGTGACAGAGCCTCTCCCGACCGTGTGCCCGGCTAGCTGCGGGCAAAGCTGGGGTGTCCTGCTCTTGGGAGGGTTGTATCCTGACCTTATCTAGTAAATATACCCCCAGCTCTCCCCAGCTTTTCCATGGCACCCAGACAGCTCCTTCCAGCCTGGGAAGATGAGGAGAGCAGGGACGCGGTGCCAGCTCCCTCCCCAAGCAGGGTGGGATGGCTTGTGTTTACCTGCATCTAGAGGGAAGGACAGAAGGATGGAAGAGAGAAGGGAAGGAAGCATCTAAATGGGATGTGGATTCAGGAGGGGTCCTGTGGGCACCTCCAGACCTGCAGGAGATGATGGGATGGAGCTGGCGCTGCTGGTGGAGCTGACTTTCTTCCCTGGCTGTCTTTATTAGCTCCCCAGGATTTAGGGTCCCTGTGCTACCCGCCTCCTCTTCCTCCTCCTTCACATGATTAATCTCCGCCTTGCCTCTCGCTCAGGAAGAACATAACTGTAAATGCGATCGTACAGTTTATGGGCTGCGTAGATCTGCTGGTGTCAGCTGAATCAATACGGCACTTAGGGCATCGATGGCCCCTTTCGCTCTCCCGTTCCCCTTGTGTCGCGCATCGGTGGAATGAGTTGTGTGTTCTCAGCTGCCATCAGCTTCATCCCCTCTGCTCCCAAATCCAGGTCCCCGCGCCTTGCGGGTGCCTCGGAGGAAGGTGAACTCCCCAATAGTGGTTTTGTGGTTGTGGCCGAAGGCACGCAGGGGTTTGGGAGGCCTGGGGCCACGCGCTGTGGCCGTGCGCAGGTCTCGGGGGGGTTAGCAGGGACACGCAGGAGCCAGGATGTACAAGCTGCATTCTACCTGATTTTAGTGGCACAAAGCACACAAAAAAAACCTTTCCCAGCCCTTGCTTAGCCTTGCAGAGCCCTGGCTGGTCCCTGTGCTCCTGCCCGTGTAACTCGGTGACATGTGACAGCCACCATCTGGGAAACAGGCTGGGACCGACCCCGGGACCTCTGGTGCTGAACAGAACAAGCTGCTCCCGGTGAGCCCGGAGAGCCGGAGCTGCCGCGGGGCAGCTGCGATGGATGGACACGGCTCCAGGGCGGGGGGCTGCACACAGGCTGGGTTTCCCATCTCCTGTCACATCGGGTTGTTTCCAAGGTTAAAATAAGCTCAATAGAAATGTCCAGTTGTGGGGCAGAACAAAAACCTCCCCCTGCGACTGCAAACAGAGCAGCAATTTGCATTGATCCGCACAGCACGGCACCGTTGTAGATGGAGACCTGGAGTTTCGGCTTTGGCTGGGGCAGAGATTTCTTGCTGAAGCCGGAAATCCCGCAGCCAGCCTTGCTTCACGTCAGCACTGCCGCGCTCCCCGGGCTTTGCTTCTTTTGGGGCCAAATTTCTCAGGACACGGTGTGTTGTAGGGAAGGAGGGAAAGTCTGGGGGCAGCCTCCTGCTCTGCTCCACCTGAAGCAGAGCAAACCAATCCCTTTCGGGGGATTTACGGCTATTTTGCACCGTCAGAGCAGCGCTAAGCAGCCAGGGGACACTGATGAATCTTGTCCCTTAGCAATCCGATCGTGCCTGGCACGGCCATCGGCCTCCTGGTCCCCCCGGCGTGTGCCACAAGCCCTGCCCCAGCCCAGGCACCCAAACCTGGCTGGGGACAGCGGGGCTGCCCCGTGCCCGGCTGCCTCCCGCACCCCCCGTCCTACCGCTGGGTGACTCGTGTGGCTCATTGGTGATGAGCCAGCCCAGCCACCGTGCCTGCTGCTCCTGCCCACGCCGAGAAGCAGGTTGGCTTTAAGTTATGTATTGTCTGGGGGCACTGTTTTTCTCCTCTGAGAGGTTTCCTGGAAATTCACTGCACATCCCACAGCTAGAATGAAATCATTTTAATGCCGCTGCAGCTCACCGCGCTCTGCCTTGGTTCCAGAGCCTGACCCGGGCTGCACCGGGCTGTGTTGCTGGGCTGTGCCTCCGGCATGCCAAAAGCAACCCTAGGGATGGGAAATGCAGTCCTGGCGATGGGAAATGCAATCCTTTTGCTCCCAG
This sequence comes from Syrrhaptes paradoxus, assembly GCA_013400615.1. Classification (NCBI taxonomy): domain Eukaryota; kingdom Metazoa; phylum Chordata; class Aves; order Pterocliformes; family Pteroclidae; genus Syrrhaptes; species Syrrhaptes paradoxus. The sequence continues at coordinate 12,837 of VZTO01004788.1, read as the reverse complement.
ACAGCCACTCCAACCTCCCATGGGCACTGCTGAGGATGCCAAGGGCCAGGCTGGGGCGATGCCTCCGTCACCGTCCTGCAGAGCCGGCAGCGGCAAGGGGAGCCGGGGAGGCTCATCCCCCAGTCGCCTGCGGTGGGTGGTGTCCCAGGCTGGTCCAAGCAGAAATCCCAACCGCAGGTATCCCAGAAACTCATCTCATGGAATGTGTTGCTGGCAGCAAGAGGGGACAGGAGCGGGCAGAGCAGATCGCTGCTCCTCTGCGCTGCAGAGTTATTGAAAATAAATGCAAAGTGTCAGGCGATAGGGGACGTGCTGCATGGAATCACACGCTGCCCGAGCAATTCCTCCATTAAAACAGAGGCAAAATGAACATGTTTCCCCATGGCTCTTACACCAGCTTTGCAGCCTTGGCTCACCAGGGACCAGGCTGCTGGAGGTGGGTATTGCAGGGCAACCCGGCAGCAGAAACCTCCCCCCGTGGCATCGGCTCCCGTGAGCTCGTCCTGAAGCGGTTTTTGCTTGGCAGAAGTATTCGGAGGATGACTGCAAATTAAAAACAAACAGAAGGGAGCCAAGGATCATTTATTTAGAGAACATTTTGCAGGTTTGTTGAGGGTCTGGTTTTAGCCTGGCACTTGTTGATTGTATTTGCACTGGAAATAAGATAAATGTGACACCTGCTCCGTGTAATCCTTCGCTCCCCCTCCTCTAAGAATTCCCCAGGAGAAAGAGCGGGCGATGTTAGATCATGTGCCTGAATAATGATGCTCTGGGGGGGAAAGAAATCATTTAACCACAATATAGAGCACTTTTGATTGAAAAGAACTTTAAATTCCGCGTTGGAGCCAGGAGCAAAAACTGGAATAACAAACTAAGGAAAACTCGTGTCCGCCGAGTTTATCACCGCTGCCCGGGGAGGGGGGGTTGGATTACTATTAAAACAAGCAATCGAATGAGTAAATACACAAACGGGCTTCCAAATAGAAAAGCAAACAGGGAGATGATGGAGAGCCGCTACCGAAGGGATTAAAGGAGTGGCAGAAGCCGGAGGTTGATGCAGTGTTGGCCCATGATGAGGTTTGACACCAGGATGCCTTGGTCTCCGTTGCGTTTTGCTTCTTTTCAGCGTGCGGATGCCTCCGGCTTGGCCCTGAATCCCCCGTCCCTGCCAGCGCTGCGGGGTGCATCCCGCACACCCAGGGCACCCCCTGCGCCCAGGGAACCCCCCTTCTGTGCCCCTGTGCAGGGAGGGGTGCAGTGCCAGCCAGGACCCTCTCTGGGGGACAGGGAGACCCGTGGGTGGGGACAGCAGGGCTCGAGGGGGGGGGTGCGGGTCGGGAAAAGACGTCGGCCCCGAGCAAAGAGCCCAGCGCAGGACGAAGCCCCGCCAGTGCCGTGCCCAACCGGCTGGGGATAAGTCTAATGGATTTATTATGTTCCTCCCATCACTCCTTCTGTAACAAAAGGGTATTTAAACCCGTAACACAAAACTAGATTATTTTTCCCTCATCTTTTCACCTCGTCTTTTAACATCCAAGGAAACAAACCAGCAATTTGTGATTTCCTCCAAATAATCCGTAAAGAATGAGTGAAGAAAATATTGTCACAATTGTGTTAATCCTGTTGGGAATGTACTAATGAGCTATTGCCCTGCTCAGTGAATTGTCTGCTCCTTTCTCCCCACCCTCCTCCTCCTCCTGCCCCCCCGGTGCTGGGGGCATCAAGGGCTCGGAGTGTGTATGAACGCGGGAAAGTAAAAGCAGAAAGGGAATGGTGTGTGCAGAATAAGCTGTTTGCTTTCCTCTGATTGTTGCTATTAATAAAACATCACATTAAATCAGTGCTGGAAGAATATAATTGGGATCATCCATCAAATTTCTAGAGAAGGGCTCCCATTCATCAGCTGAACGGAGCGGCCGCTACCCCGACAGCGAGCGTGGGGAAGGGGTGGCCTCACGTCCCCCTGTTTTGGACCAATCTTCTCCCCATAATCAACACCAGTTTTGTCCATTTTCTGCCTTTTTTTTTCTGTACTGGCCGGGGCAGGAGCTGGAGCCAGAAGGAGGCATCAGCTGGGGACCCCATGGCTGGACCAGAGATCGCTGGGATTTGGGATCTGGGATTTGGGATTTGGGTTTGAGGTCGATCTCTGTCTGTGGCCAACTCCTCCTCGCTCCACGCAGGGATGAAGGCTTTTCCATCAGTTCTGCCGGCAGAGCCAGAGGGAAGCACCCCTCGGATTCCCACCGATAAACTTCCCTGCAATAGGGAGCGGAGCAGCCGTCATTTCATCCATTTTCAGCTGAAACCGTTAAATGAAGGAGTTGAATCACACAACATGAACCAGAGATTTTTCCCAAGCCCAGTAATTTGTGTTGGGCTAATGCACCTCTTCACTAGTATCACGTTATAGAAAGCGGCAAATAACCCATCCGTGTGCTCCGGATGGACCGGGTGCTGCCGGGCTGGCCAGGAGGGTGTCCTCCGCCCGCTCCGGGCCTCGAGGGGACAATCCTGCCAGGGGCTGCGGGTCTGCCGCGTCTCCCGGAATCACACGCTCCGGATCGATCCTTAGTCTGATCCCTGTTGAACCCCGTGCTGGCAGCTTCTGACCCGCAGTGTCCAGACTAAATGTCCAGGTGGTGGCTTGGTTTAGTCCCATATCTGGGAGATGTAATAAACCCTTTAATATTTCCTCCAGTTGAGGGTATTTGGTGCTTTAACTTACAGCTCTTGATGCCTTTGATGAATCAAACAGGTCAAATCCCTTTGGTCTGTCACTGCAGAGCATTTCTCTCCAGTTTGTTCCCATAACTCTTTCCTGAATCCTCAGTATCCTCCTTCAGACCTCTCAGACGGGCTGGATGTAACGATGCCCCGGCAGCCTCAGCAAATTTCATTAGAAATATTCTCTATTAAGAAAATAAAATACCCGCTGATCATTTTCCCGTATTCATGTTTTATTTTTCCATTCCTTGTTATGCTAAGAACAGCAAATAAATGATGCCGTGGGCATCCATCAGGCTTACAACAAGCGCTAATGACTCCACAATAAAAACAGAATTATAACGGGGAAGGCAGAGATTAAGAAAAATAAGATAAATGCATGTGGTAAGATATTTTAAAAACATGTCCCTAATTTCAGAGCATCAAGGCATGATCACAGCTAAAAATGTGACCATCCGTCACAATGCTGTCACACCGAGAGTTTGGGACTCATTTCAGACAATGAAGAGCGAAGAGAAACGCCGAATTTCTTACAGCGTTAATACATAGCTGAGCAATCCGAGAGGAGGATATCACAGTAATGGCATAAATGGATCATCGTAAAAGACCGTTCTGACGTGCCGATACTCTCACTCAGTTCTATTTGAGAAATCAGAGATGGAAAAGGGTCTTTAATGAGCGCTGGCGCCGGCATCCCTGGTGCAGCCCCCGGCCAGCGCAGCACCGGGTTGGGGGACGTCGCGGCTCGGCTCCTGGCTCTGCAGGAGGTTATTCTAACCCGAGCTCTGCCTCAGTTTACCTCCCAGGTCAAATCTGCCTTTTCCTTGTCCCCCGTCTGCTTGCAGGGCTTTGGGGGGATTCACCCCTGGGTGGGAGCGGGGGACGCAGCGGGACCCTCACCATCCCGGCTGGGTGTGGGGGGACTGACCCCGCTTCCCCGACAGCCGCGCGCCGCTGCCCCGAATCCGGCGCGTTGTCCACTTCTCTCCCTTGACTAATTGGTTATCTGAGCGCTGAAGATTAATTACTGGCGCTTCATCTCCTCGGCAAGCACTTAGCAACCACCACGCGTCAGTCTGGCTTCTGCGGCGAGGCAAACGCCGGGTGTCCCCATCAGCACCGCCACCCCCCGCTCCCCGCGTCGGGGGATTTGGGGTGTCTCTGCGCGACGCTGCCGGGGTACGGCCACAGCAGCACCCACACCCAGCCCAGCACCCAGGCGTCGCAGCAAAGCCCCAACACCCCAAACCATCGCCCCGCCGCACCGCAGAGCATCACTCCCGCGCCGGGCAGCGGGAACCGGCCGCGGGGGAAGGAAACAGGCTCTTCGGGGTGAGAGCACGGTGCCGTTTGTTTGCGGCTCCGGTTGCACATTGTTGTTGTTTCCCACTCCGCAATCAGTTCGTATTGTTTCTAGAAACCCAGCGGGAGCAACGCGGATTTGGGGAGAGGAAGAGATGCTTTATGTGCTGAGCTGGAAGGGGTTCAGCAGTGGTTTTTTGGTTTTGTTCAGTTTTGGGCAAAAGTTGGCTCTTCCCAATGATGGGAATTTTAATGAATTGGAGATTTTAAAAGTTTAGGGAGTAGGAGCCAAGGGGAAATGAGAAGATGTGTGGAGCTGATCCGGCTGCTTCGTATTTTCTGATCGCTTTGTGAAATGAGTCCAACCCTAAACTGTATCTTGAGTCTTCTCGAAAGAGAGAAGGACCAATTTGCTTTGAGCTGAATGGCACTGAAGGGCTTTTCCCTCTGCCTTTAATTAAAAGGGATTCCCATTTAAACTCAAATAAAACCAAACAGAGAAGCCAGAGCAAAGTATCCTGTGGAGAGCAAGAAAAAATAAAAGATTATATTACAAAAACTGGAACCAGATAGAAAATGCTCATTTGGGGGAACATTTCGATGAAGAGGATGGCGGTTTTCTTGCTTTCCATCTAGACTTAGCAGACAGAGGGAAAAATAAAGAGGGGAAACAAGTGCCCCAGTGCATTTTCTGGGGTGACTGAGGTCCCAGGAGACCAGGATTGGGGGCTGTGGGTGAGGAGGATGCTGCAATCCTCTCCTAAAATCCCCGTGGCCTCTTGCTAGAGCCTGGCGGGGCCAGGTGCCGGCCGAGGGGGCTGTGGAAGATGCCGAGAGGTTTGGCCGTGGCTCTGTCACCCAGCCAAACCCCCCTTGTGCCGGCTGTGCCGACCCTGCCGCTGGTGGGACACAAGGGAGATGGGGACAGTTTGGGTGCCATCGCTACTGGACATGCTTCAGAGCAGGGTGGGATGTCCCCACATTTGCTTGGGGGCTGGCTTGGGCTCTGCCATCCCTGGAGAAGTGAGCAGGGAGCGGGAACCTCCTCCAACAAAACCCAGAGCGTGCCCAGCGCTTGACAGCCTGTCTCCTCCGGGAAAGGGCCACCCCTAGCCCATGTCACCGTCCCCTTCGGGTGCCAAGCTGGGGGCTCACATCACAGGGTTGTGGGTCTCTTCTCCCAGAGTCCCTGGGAGCCCCCTCCTGTGCCGGCTCCGTCCCATCCCCGTCCCCCTTCCCTGCGGCCACCCCAGAGGATGTCAAACTCCATCTCCGCCCATCCAGGGCTGTCAGAGCCTCTGCGCCCTCCCCACGCCCAGGGCAGCGGGACTCGGTCTCGCCGTCATGGCTGGGTGGCTGCCGGGGACGAGAGGTGATGGCACGGAGGTGACAGTGCTGCCACCCTCGATCTGGGATGCGTCACTTGAGTGTGAACCGCGGCCTTTTGCCTCGCCGGGGATGGAAGTGTTGGGGGGGGGCTGGGGGAGCATCAGGGGGATGGCTGAGCATCACGCAGGGAGGAGGTGTGCCACGGCCACCCAGATGTCCCCTCCGCTCCCCTGCAGGCAGCCTGGCCGGGGTGGGACAGTGCCCGGTGTTGAGACCTGGCTGCCCCCGGTGCATCCAGCCTCTTTTTCCCTTTTCTTTTCCGAGACCCATCAATACTGGCTGTCAGAGAGTTTCTCCAAGCACCGAGGAGCTCATTTCACAGGGCTGCAAGCGAGGAGGATGTTTGCACCAACATAAGGAGAGAGGAAGCAAAGATGAGGAGGATGAAAGGACCGCAAGGATTTCCCTGACCCTGAACAACCCCTGTCATTTGCAGCCATTTCACTCAAGGACAGGAGGACTCCGCTAGAAAATGTTTAATAACTTGTGGGACTGGGCAGGATTTCTGAAGCCAGGAGGTGTTTGTATCACAGCATCCTCAGCCAGCAGTGGTTTCTTACTGCAGACCCGGTACAGCACCTACCCCAGCTGCACCAGCAGCCGTGCTGGGCTCTGCCGGTCTCTCAGGGCAGGTCCTGCTCGTGGGCATCACCAGCACCACGCAAAAGCTCCTTTTCAGCGTCCACAGCACAGCTTTCCTCTGTTTTCTGGGAAATCTGCCTGGAGTGCTTCTGTACCCAAGCCCAGCCTTGTTGTCAGTGAGTTTGTTCTTCTGACTGAAGATGAGCTCAGGGGATGCTCCAGTTCGAGCCACCCTACGGACTGGGCTGTGTCGGGGTGAAACCGCCCCGTTCTCAGCTCCGCTGCTCCCTGCACCCCAGCGTGTTGGGACTTCCCCCAGATCCCCCTCCCAGCACAGATCTCATCCACGCACTGGGTAATGTAAGCGGGTTCAAAAGGTGATTAGGCAAATTATCTGAGGACAGGGTTGTCATGGCTGGGTAAGCCCCAGAATGAGGAGACGACTTCTGAGACAGGATTTTCTTCTCCCTGAAAGCAAAAGGAGTAGGAGCAGATTCCTGCCTCTCCTTGTGGTCAGTCTCCAGGCATCTGCTCTTGGCCACTGGCACAGCCAGGATGCAAAGGTCCAGCCTCTTTGGTGTGACCCTAATACAGCCCTTCCCTTCCCCTTCCCTGCCTGCACCGCTGCCCACCCGGGGACTCCCCCCTTCCCCGGGAGCCACGGCACGGGCATGGCAGAGAATCCGTGGGTCTGGGTTTCGTGCTTACTGACCCAAGCTCTTCCACTGATCCACCCCCCGTTTGAGAAATGGAAACAAATGATCTGAGCAACTTCAGGCACATTAGTCCAGCCCCCAGAGTACAGAAGGCTTTAGTACAAATTTGGAAAGAAAGAGTCATTAAAAGCACAGAGCTAAATAGAAAATGACGTGAAGTGCAGTACAGGAGATGTCAGGCTCAGCTCATGTTAGGTGCTGGCCAGAGGAGATGCTGTACATCTCTCCATGCTCCAGTAAGGTGTCTGATACTGTGCCTCCTGGGAAATTATTAATGAGGACAGGGATTAATGGGGAGAGTGGAAAGTGCACGAGGAACTCGCTAAAGAGGAGCTGACAGCTTGGTGTGCCGCACGCAGCGGTGTCTGGCTTACAGGAGATCCATCCCGAGGACAACTGGGTAATTCGGTTCCTGACCTCAGCACAGATATTAGGGACGCATGAGTGACAGCGCGGGAAAGCACCGTCCGTGGGGAGAAGGGAGGATGAGTGCCTCTGATTGAATTGCTGGTGGGATTTGTCTGCGATACTCCACTCTCCTGGTCCTCTCCTGAAGGAAATTCAAACAGGGGAAGGGCAGGAGAGGACTCGGCTGCTGCTGCAGGGAGCGGAGCACCTGTCTGAAGAGAGGAGACACAGCGAACAGCTTCCTCGGGCTGTTACAAAGGAGGTTGAGAGTACGTCAGGGAAGGAGAAGAGCTCTTTAGGTTCGAGCACTATCCTTGCAGAGGGATACTCACTGGGAGCTAGGCAGTAATACATTTAAGCTCAAAATCAGGACATGTGAACACGGTTTAGGAATTGAGGGGGAAAGCAATGCACAGTTTTAAGACAGAGGCTGATACATTCCTGTAGGAGATGCTCGTATGAGCTGCTTGCCTTCAGCAGCAGGTGTCTGAATTGACCCAGGACATCCTTTCCCAGAGGGAGATGTAACTGATCCCCTGCATGGTCCCTGTGCCTCCCTGGGGTGGTCCCACGGGGGAGCAGGCTAGTTTGCAGTTCAGTTTCGTTTCATGATGCTCCAGCGACAGCTCTCTGGCCGCTCGTGCTGCTCCCCAGCAGGACCTCTCACCACGGGGCACCTTGCTACCATCAGCCAGATGCACCTTCTGGTCATATGGGAGGAAACTCATCCTCCCGGCGTGTTCCCAGCAAGAGCCCCTGGCAGGGTCCTGCCGCCCCGCAGCACCCGCACGTGTGCCAGCCTCAGGGGTGCGAGTGCAGCATCTTCTGGAGAACCTCAGCTTTCCGCTGGCCGAACCTGACCTCCGATGGCTGTTGCCGGTTTCCCTCTCGTATGCTCAGCGAGCTCCGCCAGAACAGAGCGGAACACATTAAGCAGATCAAAGCTTCAGGACACCGTTAAGGGAAGGAAACAAAGCAAGGAGAGAGGCAGAAAGCTCGTGTCTCCAGCGCCAGCTCTTTCCTCCTCCTTTTACTTGGGTTTCTGTTCCTGCTGAGGAATTTATACTTGGGCTCCCATGGTCTGGCTGCTTCTTAGGAAAAACAAGCCTCCCATGTCCCAGTGGCTTCTTGGTGCTGTGCAAAACATAAATACATAAAGCTTTTGATGTCGGGGAAAGTTGGGGAGCTCAGCAGCCCTGTTTGCACAGCTTTGAAGTGAGGCGAGGGTTTTGCCGAGGTGGGTGAGCAGAGGATGTGCTGGGAGGAGAGAGGAGCTGAGGCTGGTGTGCACATGGGAGCCTGATGGGTTGGGAACGACTGGGGTGGAAAGAGATCTCAGCGTCTCATCTTGGCCCCCTCGACACCCAGAGCTGGGGGGAGCAGGGGGAAGAGGCTGGGAGGGCAGAGGGGACTTGGCAGGGAGCGGGGGATTGTCCTGGGCGTGGGAAGGTGCCTGTGCTAAAAAAAAGCTGTTTGCACACAGGTGAGCAGCCACTGTGCGGAAGGGAACAGAGCAGAGGAGGTGCACGCCGCAGCAGCGGCCGTTTGGCTCAGCTTCCCGTTGTTCGATGTGGCAGCAGCTCTTTATCATGTTTTCCAGCTCCCACTCAGCATTTGACACCCCGACGTATCGCTCCAGCACATAAACTGACTAGGAGCTGACCCAGGGAGGGATCTGCAGCCCAGAACTGAGCTGCTTTGGGTTCTGAACCATGTCCTGGATGAAAAGCAAAGCTTCAGCTGCCTCCTGAGCGCCGGTGGAAGGGAGTGATGGCTTTCTGCTGGGTATTAAACCTCAGGATATTCCCTCCACAGCTCCGTCCATCACGCTGTCTGCTCAGATACCTGCCGGGGAAGGGGAGGTGTAGGCGCAGATCTGGCTGCTGGAGAAGCTGCCAGCATAGGCACCCTCCTCGAGGGCATCTGGGGATGGTCTTGTGGCCAGCGGCCGCAGGTGGGTCCCCACGGTCTCCTTTGAAGCTGCTCCACTTAGTTTGAACAGCTGAGTTTTCACTAGAGTTGGGATTTGAATCCAAATATAATCCAGAGCTGAGGAGCTGTTCCTTTTTGATCCGTGTTGTTTATATCTCTATAGGTCTCCCGCAGGAAAGCCTGAGGCAGGGAGGGACCCGAGAGCCCACCAGCCTCCCCTCTGCCTCCGCTGCACAACTTCTCTCTGGAAGCCCTTGTTGGTAGATGCACTCGGAGCTCAGCCTTTCCGGGAAGGGTCCGCTCAGGCTCAGCCAATTCACGTTGCGCATTTGTTTGTATCCCAGTGGTTTTGGATTGATCGCTACAGAGCTGCGCTTTTTTTCCCCATTTTTTGGTTTTGTTCCAGGATGCTTCCTACCATCCCTCTGCATTTGCTATCTCTTTCGTAACCTTGAGATTTGAGGAGATAAAACCACTCCTAGCTCCGGCGCTGGAGCGAGGACAGGGTGGGGAAGCAGCCGTGGCACCGCGGCCGGAGCTGCCGTCCAAAATCTGGGGACGGGCAAGAAGCGCTTGCGTGGGTGCGACTGTAACGCAAGCGGGGCTGCGGGGTCAAATCCAACCTTTTGCTGGGTGCAAACAGAAGCGTTTGGTGATCCCTCCTTCTGGGCTTCATGAGGCCTCTGTGCTGCCAGTCACGGGGAGGAGAAGGAAGCCCCCCTGGGGCTGGGGCTCACAGAACCAAGCTTTGGGCTCAGCCCAGTTGGTGACAGGGCAGTGGGACCAGGGACACCACCGCAAAGCCAGTGCCATCAAGCGGCTACAAGGGTGACCATCATCACCACCACAATAATGACCGTGGGGGTCACCAACGTCCCATGGAGCCACTACAGGTTGACCCAGCAGCAAACTTAGTGCTGGGACCTCTTGGAAAATGGGACAGGGCACAGGTCTGGGTAAATCTGGGCTTCACCTCATCCTTCAGATGGTTTTGCACAGACTGGGACACTAATGCGGAGAATATCTCTTGGTGACATGCTCCGAGTCACCCTCAGCCACCAGCACCACTGGTACCAGGGTGGCAGGAGGGCTGCGGAGATCATACAGCAGTGCCAGCGAAGGGAGCCCATTGGCTCTACCAGCTGTCAATCAGCCTGATGTTCCTCCCTCCTTGCAGTGGCTGCTGGGGGGGGTGTGGGGCAGGTATAAAACCCTGGGCAGGGGGTGTGGGAGGTCCTGGGTGGCTGTGCTCCTGGCCTGCTGCAGAGGAAAAGTTTGCAAAGCTTTTGGTGGTGGGCTTGGTTGGGTTATTTTAACCTTTCCCTCCCTGCTTTTGAGCAGCTTGGGGGTAATTTTGTTTAATTGGATTTCTCTGGGGTGGCTGCAGTGGGGTAGCTGCTGCTGCACTGCTCCTGCCTGTGGGGACAGCTGAGAGGGTCCCCAGGGGAACCTTCACCCCACGGGGGGCTTCTGTGCTTGCTCCTGCCAGAGCCCCCCCACTGAAAAACCTCCGTGATGCTGTTCCTTGCAGAGAGCCCAGCGCCGGGTGTGCTGGATGGAGCCCTTGGTGCTGGATGGAGCCCTTGGTGCTGGGTGTGGATGGTGTGTGAGGATTTAGGAGGCACCCCAGGAGCCAGCTCCATCCTACCAGGTAGGAAGTGTGTCTGGACCTGCCTAGATTTGGGTGCTGCTGGGGGGTAGGGGCAGTGCTGGAGAACTTCCCCTGCAGTCCTGGGGGGACCAGTTTAATTACCCCAAACACCTGGTTCCAGTCTGCTGCAGCTGGGTGATGGATGGGCAGCGGGGAGATCTGCTCTCCAGCCTGAGGTCTCCTCTCCCAGGGTGTGGCTCTGCCTCCCCAGGCATCGCTTTCCCTGGAGGGCTGGTGGAAGGGAGAGCTCCCAGCTTTAGCACAGGCTGTGCACAACCAGGCAGCCGCAAAATCGCCTCTGGTTTCAGTCGAGGAATTAATGCCCAGAAGCGAGTTGCAGCCCTGAGTCTCCTTCTGAAGCATGAGGGCTGAAATCCCCCCAGGGCTGTTGCAAAGCCAGGCTCAGCCCCTGGGGGCAAGAGGGGGAACCATCAGCATCTCCAGCACACATGCCTGGTGGGGTCCGAGCTGCTGTTGAGGGTGGACAGCTGTTCGGTATCTGCTCTGTGGTCTTTTCGCAATAAAACCCTAAAGTGGTTGTAGATCATAGCAACGTTATAGGAACTGCCGTTTGCATAATCGTTATGCAGATGGAGATGGATAACCAGCTTTAACCAGGCTCGGGTTGCTTTCAAGTGCCTCTTTCTCAGCTGGTGCTTCAATCACTTAAAGGACAAAAAAGCCCCAACCCCTAAAGCTGCTAACTTTCCTCTTCTCTTGGTTAAGTGCTTCACCAGGGCAGGGAAGGAGGGGAGGTGACGTGTGGGGGGACACTGCAGTACCCAAGTGGCCTGCTGGGGTCACTGGTGGCTTTCACATCCAGAAGGTCTGTCCAGAGCACAGAGCCCTCGACTTGGAACTGGAGGAGCCCAGTGTACGCTCGGCTCCATCCCAGCTTTCTTGAGACCTTTGGAAAGTCTCTGGGACCACTTCATCTAGAAGCACTTTATGGGGTTGTGAGGACAGCTGCGTAGCAAATGATGGGATGTTCAGGTGATTTAAGCTGCTCCTGTGTATCTGAGGGGTTAAGAAGTTTAACCATCTCCTGCTAGAAAAGGTATCTAAGGTATTCAATATAACTGTGCAGAGGAAAGTGAAATAGATATCTTGCTCCTGCTGTCCCTCCCTTCCTGAAATGGAGGGGTCAGTCCTGGAGCACCCCATCCCCCCTGCTGCACGAGGGGGTGAGGGAACTGGACCGGGTTGTGTTCATCCCCNCTCTCAGCCTCCCTAAGGAGAGACGGGGCATTAACCCTTGGATGCATCTCACTTTGCTCTCTGCAAGAAACCTCGTGGTCGTGGTCCCTGTGGACCAGCCTGTGTGTGCCCCATCCACGCCGGGTTTGTGCTGGGCCGGGTCAGGAGCAGGAGTGGCTTCTTGCTGATCCGCAGCTGCCTGTGTGATGCAGCGGTGCAAAACCTCGGCTCCTCTCCCTCCCCACACCCTGCGAGTCCTAACCAAGCAACTGCTCCTTCTGCTGCCTGGTTAAGGGATATCGCTGCAGGTCCCCAGAGAAAACGGATTAGAAATAGCACCGGGTAACCCAGATAAGGACTCTGTCAAGTGGAGAGGCGTCAGTACATTATGGGGGACATGAAGATGTCATGCATAGACCTCATTAGTGACAGCTGCCCCAGGGCTTGGTGACAACCTGCCTGACCCACCCTGGGTGTGTTTCAGCATCTCCCACCCCCGCTGACAGTGACTCTGGTTTGCTGCACCCCTTGCAGAATCCCTGGCTGGGAAATGGGGGCCAGGAGGGCTGCGGGGTCCCCTGAGAGCAAGGCTGGAGCGGTGGTGGTGGTGGGGGAACTGGCTGGTGGCCCTTGGGATGGGGGAAATACGTGGGGCTTGAACCAAGTGCCATGGGCACTGGCCTCTCCAGAGCAGCGATGGAGAGTGAACAGCGTGGCAGTCCTCTGCGGGTCCCGCGACTCGGAAATCTTCCCGCTGGAGGTCCGAGCTGCAGCGTGCCATGTCCCTGACCAGGCTGACAGCTGGTGTCTCAGCCTCTGTCTTGCAGAAGATGAACCTCTGAGTTAACCAAAGGAGGAGTTTGTCCTGAGCCCTTCTCGAGGAGGCATGCAGAGAGAACTTCAGTTTGCGTAAGCGAGGACCAGGGCAATTCG
>VZTO01004787.1:25600-41347 GCA_013400615.1 Syrrhaptes paradoxus | reverse complement strand
ATGAAGTGTGGGGAAAAAATACCCCAGACCTCCCCATTGCTGCTGTGATACCCTGTTGCACATGGGAGTGAAGAGCAATAAAAAATTATTCTCAGAAGTGGTCAGATTTTGTTTTATTATTTTAAAACATATTCTATTCTTGTTTCTAAATAGCTGCTTACAAGGAACACTTTCCAGCTTAGGTACTTTAAATAGATTGTATTTTTTCCTTTTTGTACAGGGTCAACCTGAGAAAGGGGGAAGGAAAAATACTCTCCTGAAATGACCTGCAGTGTCAGTACTAGAATCCAGGAGACAATCAAACCACATCATCTGAGAAGCATACTCTTCTATTGAAAAACCGCGGGGAAATGGTGTTGGAAAGTAGCCAGTTTTTATATAGGCTTTCAAGGCAAATGAAGCAGCCACAATACAGAAGAATCAAATATTTGTAGGATCCAAGCCCTGGACAGGAACCACCTTTTTGTTCTGACTTCATAAAGCATCCAGCTCAGTGGAGTCTTGCTCCACCCACCGGAGCCCTTGATGCAATGGAGACATTTGAACACTCCTCCGAGCAATGCTGTCTTCAACTTCGATTGTGCTCCTTTGAAAGGTTCAAGTCATTGGCTTACTGTTATTTGAAAGTAATTGTGTATTTAACAGATTAACTTCAGAAAACCCTGACTGCTATGAAAACGTAAGTAGGTTTTTTAGAGACTGGTGGATGGCAGCCAAAATATTTGGCATCCATGAGAGTTTTAAATTTTGTTTGATGTGTCTTTGGCAGATGATAGGCAGTAGTAATGGTTGACTCAGATCCAGCAAAACTTTAAAATTAGAGTAATTGATTTGCTTCAATAATAATAAAAAATGGATGCCTTTTTTAAAACTTCTTAATTAGTCAGGATGTCACTTGTTTCCTGGTGGATTAATGCTCCCCAAACTATTGTGTGACCGGGGGGGTCTCAATGCCAAAGGTAGATAGGCTGATTAGAGGTTTAAACTAGGAATTGAGAGATGTCTGAGGATTGAGGGGTGATGTTTGAGAACTTCTCTGTCCATGGTATAGACAAGTGGTACAGCATCTGCTATAACTGATGTATATGAATTAAGAAAGAAAAGATAAATATTAATACATGAACAACAAAAAAATTGGTAATTTTTGTTACTTAATGAAATTGATTCCTGAAACTGAAAATAAATGTAAAATAAGTTAAAGCAGCCTTATAAAAACATAACTCCTTGTCTATATTTTCTTTAAATTACAATTATAAGTCATAAGCAAGGCAGAATCAGAGTTAACTGTTATTTTGCCTAAACCTAATAAAAAATGCACAGTGTATGCCATCAGCTAGCAGATAAAATTCGGAAACAACCTTAGAGTGCAAATGTTCAAGAAAGGGAGGCCAGAAAAAATTTGTGCTTTTCTTCAGTTCTAATGGGGTTTGGTGAAAACTCAAGAGTATCAGTTAAAAGGTTGCCTGATGATGTATAATTTATGGAGGGTAAAAGATCTATCTGTCTCGTAGTTATTTGACTCCAGGTTGCAAGGNTGTTTTTTTTTTTTTTTAATACAACCCCGTGTGTTAACTTGACCCACTGTCTTTTGGCAATACAACATCCTCAGCTGGAGACAATAAGACAATAAATGTCAGAAAGCCACCCTTTGGGGATCTGGAAGGCTTTTAGATTGGGTCAGCCGACCCCTTCGGCTACTTCTTTAGGTTTGCCAGTTGGACAAAGGGAAGCCAGTTCCCATTCAAAGCTTGTGATGGTGTCTTGAGGAGAACTGAAGGACCTGGGCTGGGTGAGCTGGAGTTGGACAGTTCCTTGCATATCTTGTGATGTCCTCATACTGAGAAACTGTTTTGGATCAATCTCTGCCTGTAATTCAGAAAGATTGCATCTTTGATGGAGCATCTGCAACATTAAGGTATTATGTACTGTAGTTTGGTAAGCATAATAATGACTCGATTTTTTTGTATTATCTTCTAGTCTGGTATTAGATCTGGAAAGAAAAAAAGGGATCAGTTTATCATCCTACGTGATTTTATCTTCATTTCCCACTTTACTCCCTCACACTTCTTTGAGTGTATTATGTNCAGATTTTGTTTTATTATTTTAAAACATATTCTATTCTTGTTTCTAAATAGCTGCTTACAAGGAACACTTTCCAGCTTAGGTACTTTAAATAGATTGTATTTTTTCCTTTTTGTACAGGGTCAACCTGAGAAAGGGGGAAGGAAAAATACTCTCCTGAAATGACCTGCAGTGTCAGTACTAGAATCCAGGAGACAATCAAACCACATCATCTGAGAAGCATACTCTTCTATTGAAAAACCGCGGGGAAATGGTGTTGGAAAGTAGCCAGTTTTTATATAGGCTTTCAAGGCAAATGAAGCAGCCACAATACAGAAGAATCAAATATTTGTAGGATCCAAGCCCTGGACAGGAACCACCTTTTTGTTCTGACTTCATAAAGCATCCAGCTCAGTGGAGTCTTGCTCCACCCACCGGAGCCCTTGATGCAATGGAGACATTTGAACACTCCTCCGAGCAATGCTGTCTTCAACTTCGATTGTGCTCCTTTGAAAGGTTCAAGTCATTGGCTTACTGTTATTTGAAAGTAATTGTGTATTTAACAGATTAACTTCAGAAAACCCTGACTGCTATGAAAACGTAAGTAGGTTTTTTAGAGACTGGTGGATGGCAGCCAAAATATTTGGCATCCATGAGAGTTTTAAATTTTGTTTGATGTGTCTTTGGCAGATGATAGGCAGTAGTAATGGTTGACTCAGATCCAGCAAAACTTTAAAATTAGAGTAATTGATTTGCTTCAATAATAATAAAAAATGGATGCCTTTTTTAAAACTTCTTAATTAGTCAGGATGTCACTTGTTTCCTGGTGGATTAATGCTCCCCAAACTATTGTGTGACCGGGGGGGTCTCAATGCCAAAGGTAGATAGGCTGATTAGAGGTTTAAACTAGGAATTGAGAGATGTCTGAGGATTGAGGGGTGATGTTTGAGAACTTCTCTGTCCATGGTATAGACAAGTGGTACAGCATCTGCTATAACTGATGTATATGAATTAAGAAAGAAAAGATAAATATTAATACATGAACAACAAAAAAATTGGTAATTTTTGTTACTTAATGAAATTGATTCCTGAAACTGAAAATAAATGTAAAATAAGTTAAAGCAGCCTTATAAAAACATAACTCCTTGTCTATATTTTCTTTAAATTACAATTATAAGTCATAAGCAAGGCAGAATCAGAGTTAACTGTTATTTTGACTAAACCTAATAAAAAATGCACAGTGTATGCCATCAGCTAGCAGATAAAATTCGGAAACAACCTTAGAGTGCAAATGTTCAAGAAAGGGAGGCCAGAAAAAAATTGTGCTTTTCTTCAGTTCTAATGGGGTTTGGTGAAAACTCAAGAGTATCAGTTAAAAGGTTGCCTGATGATGTATAATTTATGGAGGGTAAAAGATCTATCTGTCTCGTAGTTAATTGACTCCAGGTTGCAAGGCTCTTGCCATACAGCCGATAACTGCATAGACCCGCTTCAGCTTTCTTGTCTATAAATTTACTGCTTCCTTTCCTCCTCAAAGAAAGGCTGGAGTTCCCTGAGGCAAGGGTTTCAGCCATATGGGTTGGCCCTTCTGTGTTTCAGAGTACACAAGCCAGGGGAGTAAGGGAGGGAGGAACTTCTCAGGTGGACACCGAAAAGGAGAAAGGAAGGAGAATGGGAGGGTCAGGACCATCCTAAGATGTTTTTTTTTTTTTTTTAATACAACNATTCAGAAAGATTGCATCTTTGATGGAGCATCTGCAACATTAAGGTATTATGTACTGTAGTTTGGTAAGCATAATAATGACTCGATTTTTTTGTATTATCTTCTAGTCTGGTATTAGATCTGGAAAGAAAAAAAGGGATCAGTTTATCATCCTACGTGATTTTATCTTCATTTCCCACTTTACTCCCTCACACTTCTTTGAGGGTATTATGTACTTAATCTTAGAGCCAATAGAAACCTCTTTTATTGCTGAATCACTTCCAGTAATTTAAGAATTGACTTTAAGTAGCACCACCTATTAACAGAGGAGCATATATAATGCATTTAGTGCCACTGCAGTCAGTGGAAAAGCTCCCAGTGGGTTCTTGAACAAGTTCTGTGTTTATTTTCTGTCCTGAAATTAAGTCTCTGAAAACTTAGAAATCAGTCTACTGAACCTAAGCAGGTAAGCAAGTGCATTTCATTCCCTTCTGTATAATTAGTTTACAGATGTGCAGATTTGAAAAGCTGAAAACACCTTGGGTATATAACACAGGCCATAAAATTTCACAAAGTTATTGGTGCGTGAAAGTTGTCCTTAAGTGGGAACATATACATAGTGATATAAAGCCACCAAGTAATGCAAAATTCCCTGGTGACTTGGTCCTTACTGACTAGATATTCATTGACCTATTTCAAAGCAGAAGCTTGCTAATTTTACTTTGTGACCATGAAGTGTTGCAATATTTATGAAATACTTAAAAAATGTGTCAATATCCTTTACTCTAGAAAAAGTATTACAATTCTAGCAGTGTTTTCTATGAAAAGATTTAACTCCTGAATTGGTGGGTTTTATTATCTTTGAGTTATTTTGACAAGTGGATTGTTCTTAAGTGGGCTGGGCTATTTTTTTTCACAGTGAGGGTAAAAGTTACACAAGGGTATTTTGAAAATAACTAAAGATCTCCCTCTTATTTCTCAATTTAGAAACAACAATGTTTGCTTGTGGCATCAGACATTTGACTACTACCCATCTAAGGTGCGTATTATCTGTGTTGGTTTTCCTATGGAGTTCAGATCCTTGGAAGCCTAGACAAGGTTGATGGTAGTTTTTCTCAATGATAATCAAACTTTGATTATTCTTAGAGATTTAGCCAGAGTACACCAAACCACTAAGTTATCACAAAATAATTTTATTAAAGTGCGGAAGTTTAGCGAGCTTGATCTGCCATCACCGTTTCCCCCTTTCTCTTTTCCAAGACCCACCTTGAGTTCTGTACATACCAAGTTTACAAAAAAGTTTTGGGGAGAAACAGAGCTATTTATTTATAGGAAAAACACACCTATTATACACTTCTTGTTCAATTTTAAAAGGAACAGTACTATTCCCAGAATTAGATAGCATCAGCAATCTCAACACATGTTTTAATGAGAACAACTTCCAATTTTCAATTGCACCAGAAGATGGCAATAGTAATTTCTAGTAATCGATAGCAATAATAATTTAACTGAAGTCAGTGTGAGTTCATGAGGAAGGGAGTTTGCAAGATGGTTTCATGTTTTTTATGGTATCCTGCATTTCTACTTTTCGGCTTCAATCAAAATCTGAGATATATGGAGTTAAAAGTATGGGTTAAATATACATAATCAAGATAATTTGGATTTATTCTGTTTTTAAAAGGACAATGAACTAGAGTATCTGGAAACTGGACTGCTTAAATCAATGTTAGCTTCAGGTATACTCTGCTTTCATCACTGGTATATCAACTATATCTCTTTGCTTTTGTTTTACTCTTCCTTATTTTGAGGAAAGTCATATAACCAAAGTCTACTTGAAGGCAAATGTGAAAATCCACCTGACATACTGCAGATATTAGAACATTTAAAACCACAGCAAATTTCAACCATTTTATCACTCTGTCAAAGAGCTTGTGGAAGAATGTCTTGACATTTCAAAATTTGTTCATAAATTCTACTGCATTTGCTGTGATTTCCTCCCTCGCCCCTGTTTGTGCTTAGCGGACTGTACCGTGTCCTGTCATGACTTACGGTCCTGATTCGTAGAGACCGAGTTGTTCACTCCCTTAAGGTATTGTTATTGGTATTACTGTTGGCTTGCTAAAAAGTATCCTAAAATCTTTGTTTTTGCTGGTAATTTCTTAATCTGGCATGCTGAGCAATCCTAAAGTGCTGAGCACATCTTTTAAAAATATATGAATATTAACTTGATCAAAACCATAATTCAGGGTGTCTTTCAACATTAAAGAGTGTTTGGCAGCAATAGTAGGTTAAGATATTTCATCTCTACTGTTTGTTCTTGCCCAAAGCAATACCATGAAGTGAACTGAGCTGGGATCCAGCTAACATTCCCTTCTTTAAGAAAAAGGGTTCCGGGCTGCCCGCAGGTGTGGCTGTTTCTCATGTGCCCTGAGTGCTGCAGGGATGGGAGCAAGAGCCGAACCAGTCCCGCAGCAGGGTGGGTCAGGGACCAAGTGGCCATCCCTGCACAGCATGACATAGTATTGCCCAGATAGTGTAAATGGATGAGAGAGATCTTTTTCTGAAACCTTGCAGCTCCATCTCCACCAAGGCTGCTCGTGCTGAGCCCCATCACCCTTGTTCTTCCTCCTGCAAAGAGGAAGCTGATGTCTCTTTGCGACCACATTGACCCCCAAGTCCAAAAAGGCATTGCAGCTGGTGAGTCCTGTCTGCATAAAGGCACCTAACTCAAGTCTCCACATTTGTTTTCTTTTGTGGATGTGTCTATAATGGAGTAGATTTCATGCAGTCCGTCACAGGCAGGTACAAGCTGATTTGCCTTTGCTACAAGCTGACTGATGTGTGAACGCAGCCAGTGGGGTGGCAAGACCATGCTACCGAGTGCAGCTGAGAGGCAGGGCACAGAGGTCTGAATTTGGGGCTGTATGTAGCTTCTGCTCAGTTGAAAGTGTGGCATCTGGGCAGATCTGAGGCTTCACTTGCTGTGCTCTGAGTGCAGGAACACCATCCTCCAGGTGGCTGGTACAATGGGCAGGACACGGAGGCATTTGTTAACAAAAATCAGGTTACAGAAGAAGCAGAGAGGTGAAGCAATGCAAAAGTCAGCCATGACTTTTAAAATTTAATTTAAATTACTTACAGATGTTTTGGGGAAGATTTTTTTCTAAATTATTTAACTGATGCTATAGAACTCAAGTTACTGGGAAGTATAGCTTTGATCTGGGCTATGTATGAATAGCTGGTTTCTTTGCATCAACACTTCCCTGAGCATGTCGCTAAATTACGCATTCAAAATATGTAAGCTCACAGCAGACCATAAAATAAAGATGTTTTAGAATGTACTGTGTCTTTCCACAGGGATTTCACATAATCAAAGTGAAAGTACAAGTGCTGACCCAACTATTTGACTTAAGAGTTGGGAAGGGAGAGGGAGCGCAGAGGTATCGGTGTCAGCGGGGGGTTCATAATCTGAATAAATTTTCAAATGGAAACAATATGGAAAAACTCAGTACCTTAAGGGCAGAACAGCTTTACTGTATAAAACATTTTATTTGGTCTGTTATGGTTTTCTCTGCAGAACAAAAATATCTGTGTCTGCTGGCTAAATGGAAAACAGTTGGGTCATAAAAATATCAAATGGGTCTATTTAGCAACCACTAATAATCCACACGTATTTATGTAACTGTTATTCTTCTTCTGGTGCACACTGTCTGGAAATATAACCTGAGGCTTCCTTAGATCTCCTGGAAAGAATTAACATTCAGATCACCTCTGTAAAAATATATTGCTTAGAAAGGTTAATTTTTATTAAGTTCTTTGAAGGTTTTTTTATTCGTTCCTTCATAACGATCTTTGTATTAGAAGAGCTCTACTTATTCATAGCTAACACAGACGTTTACATTACCAGGAAAACCCCAACATCTGCTTTCCAGTGACCATCAAACTTTAGTGAATTAGTAAATATGGAACACATTGTGAATTTCTTTTGAATGCTTGAAAATGGGAGTATTTAATGCCTACCTGAGCTTTTGAGCCCCAGCGAAAAAGGAAGTTGCTAATGAATTTCTGATGGTTTAGAATACTGAAATAAAGCAGCACGATCCAGCCTGCAACTTCTGGATTTCCTGATTGCTTAAAAGGAAAATTTCTTGTTCACTAAAGCCAGTTAAAGTATAACTTAGAATTATTTCTGTTAATGGAGTCACAGGAAGCCTCTTCTACAAGGTGATAGATGTGTGTGTATCTTGCATAGTTCATGTGCCCTCAGAAGAAACCAAATCTTTGCTGCAATCTATCTCTAATCTTTTTGCTTAGTACTATTGTTCCCTAACAGATACAAAACTGTTATGTGACTTACAGATATGATCTTGCCTTTTGTCTAGACAAAATAATAAGCCCAACACAGCAAAATTGTGTTAGACACCCACTGACTTTATTAAGGTCAGTGACAATATTGCTTTAAATTTCAGTGGAACTAGGTTTTTTTTCTCTACAGACTTGTTTCATTTGATTTAAAAGCTCTAAATGATTAATATATCTACTAAAAATAATTTACTGTATTTTTTTTTCTTTCTACTATCAGATTTTCTAGCCACTTGCAGTCCTTTCTAGAGAAATTGTTTCAGTGGTTGCAAGTAATCATATTCATCATTTTTATCTGATGCTGTTTCTATAACCCTTATCTTCTGCGCAGGAGTTTGCTCTCTCATTACAGGCATTTGCTCAAAGCTGTAAATTTTATAATTAGAGAATATGTGCTAGAAAACTCTAGACTGATGGATGTCTACATTAATTTTGGGATATGAGAGAGATTTAGTCCTTGAAGAAGTAAGAAGATATGTGTCAAACTGTCACATAATTTGAAGTCCCAGTGCTATGGCAAGATGTGCACTAGTGCTTAGGCAATGTCATATGGGCCACTTACGAAAGTTGCTTGCAACGTGATGTCAAATTCTGTAATAATACTTTTGTTTAAGTGCCAAATAGATTTTAGAAATAGCATCTTGGCATCTGGATATTTCTACAATTAATAAGTGTTGTCAAATTCTTCTGCTCACTAGTGTTATTTTTAACAAAAAGCTTCTTATTTTAGATCTGTAAGACTGCTCATTTTGTTATGAGGCTCTGGGAAGAAATTACTTCTCTTTGGTGTTGATCAAGAAGATGGTGGTAGAGAAGCAACAATTGCTTTCATATGCCTTCATAATATTATAATAACTCATAAAATTTATGAAGACTTTGACGCTTTTGCCTTTTTCAGTCCAAAACTTTATGAGGACTAGGGATGTTCATTTTTAGTTTCTGAGTGCATTTGGTGAGGTGTTCTGGGAGGATTGTTGAGCTGGAGATCAAAAATGTGTTCTGTCACTTAAAATGGGGCCATATGATGCTTCTGAAAGGCAATCAGACCTGCTCTATCTGGTGTCCTCTGAAAGACAGAGGATCCCTTCAGAGCTGTGTCTCTTTAGAGAGAAAATGCATTCTCCCTGGCTCTTGCATGCTTTGTTCTGGCTTTTGTGATCTTCACTCTCTGTGTTCCCTGAAAAATATCACTGTTTCTGTGATTTATAGATCAAAATACATTCTCTGATGTAGCTGGAGCTTGATCCCTTAACTGCTTTGAAAACTTGAACCAAGGCTTTCAGCTGGTACAAGAATGTGACTGGATGCCAGCAGAAGGTTTGCAGCAAATGCTTCATGTTCCTGCTCAACCCGGAGCTCTGGAAGAAGGAGGACAATCACATAGGAACCATCAGGGGCTGTGAGTAATTTTTACTTTTAGTTTTACTTATGAATTACAGAAATGGAGCATATAAGTACAAATGCTCCATTTTTGTAATTCATAAGTAAAGCTAAAAGTAAATTTTGTAATTCAAAGTAAAACTAACACTAATCTGTGTAGCTATGTCATCATCCAGGAGAAGCACATTTCTAAAAAGTGTGGATGAATAAAGACATTTTTGGAAAACTTTACCATTCGAAGTATAATTTTGCATCACTTTAGTAAGATGCAGATTTTGCCATTGCTGGAGGAAAAGGTATATATCTTTTTGATTAATTTATTCTGTCTAGCATAATTTTGGTCCTTTCTCAGTTCTGCGTTAGTTATTTTTTCCTCTGTTCACAAGCTAAGAGATCTTCTGGTTTGAAGAAGGTTTAATGACTGCCTCCTGTGCAAATGCAGTATGCCATAGTGTGTTGCTGGAATGCTGCTGACAGCTGAGCCACTGTGTCTCATGCCCTTTTCTCAGCCACAAGTCCACAAAAAAGGGGGTGGATAATGTGACCCATGGAACAAAAGCCTTCAGAAAGGAGGAAGAGACCACAGGTCTCCCGGGGAAAGTGATGGGAGGTGCATGTCACCACTTCCTCCACTTCTGCCCCATAACTGAGCATCAGCAGTTCACCAGAAACTACTCTGTGGGACCCACAGA
Organism: Syrrhaptes paradoxus; assembly: GCA_013400615.1. Taxonomy (NCBI): domain Eukaryota; kingdom Metazoa; phylum Chordata; class Aves; order Pterocliformes; family Pteroclidae; genus Syrrhaptes; species Syrrhaptes paradoxus. The sequence continues at coordinate 31,150 of VZTO01004787.1, read as the reverse complement.
TGTGACCAGTCCTGTTGTCACCCTCACACTAACAGCAGCTGACACCCACCTACGAGGATGGGGAAGAAGATGAAGGATGCAGGCAGCTGGCCAGGGAGCAGACGTACCAGCCACACCGCAGCAGCAATGCAGAGGCACAGCAGGCGGGTCGGGCTAGGAGTGCGGAAGGTAGGTTTCTGTTGTCCATGGACACAAGGTTTTTCTTCTAAAGTGTACCAAAGTTGCTGCACTTCTTTGGTTTGGGCTGTACTCCAAGACATTTGGATTTTTATTTGTTTTAAATTGATGTTCCCATTTTTTAGTTATTTTTTCCCAGGAACAGGAGTCTGGAGCATAATGTAAGAGCAGCGTATCACTTTCTGTTTTGAAGCTTCTGATTTTTTTGTTTTGCTTTTGATGGAATTTTGCTATCAAGATGTTCTCTCTAATCAGCTGAAACAATGCTTTTATGTGTAAAAACACAAAAACATTAGTTTGATTGTAACCAATGCGATTGTGGTTAGATTTCATTAGCAGAACCCTGCCTACTTTCAGAAAAAGAGCTTAATCTTTGGATTTGAGTGTAAGATTGCTATCCAGAGATATTATTTCACATTTATTACATAATTCAGTGCACAAAAAAAATTCTGATACCTTAAAGTGCACCAATATCAGTGCTGTTCAGATTAATTTTCTGTTCATTTCCACCCGCACCTCCCCCCCTCAACCTATAGTTGAAAACTGGAAAGGGATAAAATGGGGCAATTGCATTTTGTAGAAAATTACCTAGCTGATTCCATATTTACAGCCTTTATTAACTTGACAGAGAGGAGTGGAATAGTCAGCAAATCAAGCGCAGGGTTGAAAATGTCAAAGTTGTGGAGCATAGTGCCATAATTACCAAAGTACATCAGGCATTATTAGAATTTTGATAGTTCCCTCTTATGACAAGTATAGTAATGAGAACAGAAAATATACAAAATTAATTTATTTTCATGACAAAAATAGTAATGAGGTGAGATGATTACATCCAATTCGCAATCTCAAAGTTGTCATTTCCCGTTGGACTGGACCAGTAATCTTAGTAGCTTAATTAAATTAGTAATAATCATTCCTCCTCCATTCTCCCGTCTGCGCAGAAAATTTAATGGAAAGGCAAGAGGATTTCCACAACAAAAGTTACCTTCAGGTTTGCACTGAAAACAGTGCTTAAGCATTTTATTATCTACTTTTATGCTCTTGAACGCTACTGTTTCAGAACTTGGGAGTTAAAGATGCACTTTACTGAACATGCATTACCTGTGTTGCATGGGAATATTTCAAAGCTTTCTCTTTTCTATGAACTCTATACCAATGTCTTCTTTTCATAGAATAGTAGTAAAATGGGTTTCCTGTATACTAGTGTTTGAGGATGTGATCAGATAATAATGCGTGGTCTTAACATCTGTTTATATTGTGAACTTATTGGTGCAGCATAACCAAAACGTTTTCAAAGTAACTGGCATCCCAATTAAAAATTATATTCAACAGCACTATACAAAAATCCAGAAATTAAGATTTTAATTAGTCAGTTAGTAGTTTGCACCCATATTTGAAACTAGGTCTACCTTGGAATGTCCAGTATAACTGAAGTATCTATCTATTTTATGCAACCAATAGCTCTTAATTACAAATTAGGCCATCTCAGTGCTTTAGGCTTAGTATTTAGTGGTATCTTCTCAAACAAGAAAGACAAAGGACACAGGGGAAATTGAGAGTTGATCCAGCTTTCTTATCAGATCTCATAAAATAGCTACAGCCAATTTGTCTGCCTGTCTTGATACTTCCTTTATTTCTTTTCCTCCTCTTCTTCTCTTTCTCAGGAACAAGGATGAAAAGAGAAGCCAATTTAATTCTCTCAGTGGTTTTCGGAAATGGGTGTGAAGCTATGTTCCTTACAAGTTAACTCTGTTAGCATCATCCCCATGGGATTCTTGCTGATCAATGTAATAATTTTTTTTTCACTAAGTCCCTCTGCTTAACATCAACTCCCAAGTGTAAGAATAATTTACAAAGTCTCTTAGCTTTTCTATTAACCATTTTAATATCCTAATTATTAGATAGACTCTTATATCTCAGTTTTTTCTCTTAAATTCAGCACCTCTTAGAGCTGGAGACAGGGTTAATAGAAACAACCTCAAAAGACCAAGGTGTTCAGTCACACTGCTAAAGGAGTAGGTGGCAAAAAGTATTTAATATTATATCACCATCCACTGTGGATGTTTCTAATGAGAATTCTTACTGACTTGTTTCAGTGCTATTAGACACATCAGCAAAAAATCTGAAAGAAAATATATGGACTTATTACTGAGAAAATGTACAAATGACACTACGGCTGATTGAACAGTAAATAATTATGAAGGTAGCTCATATATATATAAGCGGGTCTGATTTGCTTTCTAAGGTGTTTCTGTTAGAAAAAAAAAGCTTTGTTTTTAAAATGGACAAATGCAAGATTACGAGATTGAGGATAAAGACTCTAGGGCACGCTTGCGAGGTGTGACGTGAAAACCTGGAAACAGCACTCAGAGAGGGACCCAGGGTCATGGCCAAGATCATAGTCAATAGTAATGTGTGATAGCCGTGGGAAGGTATGTGATCCTTGAGTAGGGAATATCAAATAAGGGTTGGTATACCTACTACAAAAGTGTTGAAGGTCTGTCCAGACACATTCATTAGAACATCAAAAGTTGGATCATGGCATGCAGCTGCCACAGCAACCCAGCAAAGCAAACGGGAACAAATCACATCCCTGAGAATTTCAATCTGGTTGCACAAGGGGAGACTTCTACAAAACAAGGTCTCTTCAGCTACGTGTTTCTTCTTGCGGGTATTCTTCCTTGAATACTGAGGGAGAAGGGAGAAGGGCAATGCTGTCTTTTGTCCCCTTTGACTGCCTCTAAAGAGCCTCCTCTTGCACTACATTTATTGCACCTGGAGACTTTCGTCTGTCGTGCTATTTGCTATTTACAAAAGCTCTGCAGCAATTTGTGGATATTAGATATAGTCCGAATCCCATTGTGAAATCCAGTGTTTGGGTCGGAGCTTTACGTGTTAAATTTTCAGTTTCAGATGATCACATAAACAAATACAACACAAGTTGTGAGAGTACCTCAGGACTCTAATGAAAAACCAAGTAGAGCTTTCACTTATCTATTAACTTTCAATTTTCCCGGTAAATTTGAAATTGTTTCTGTCAACATTTTCTTATGACAAGGATGGGAGAAAGAGGTGAAGTCTAATCTAAGCAGATGCTTGTCAAAATCTAAATGTTGATAGGACTGAAAACAACATAAACAATGAAACAATAAAAATTATATTTCTGCATTAATGAGTTCATCTCTGAGATATCACAAGGATGATTGATTTTGACAAGAATAAAAGAATGTCTTTCAGGCTGTTACTTGATTATTGACAACTCAGGTGTGTTTCTTGGACGCTAGGACAGGCTCAGTAAACTTGTAAGACAGATAAGCTGCTATCAGTTTCTACATCTGATTGTGGATGGAAATGTAAACGTTAACTCAAACTTCTCTTTCCAGTTAGACACTTCTTGTTAGCCACTCTACATCCTGATTCTTGATTTGTGCTGGAAAATCATGTGTTGGAACTGTCTTTTCATATTTCAAGGAGTTTCTAGCTAGAGACCTGCACTAATGATTGGCTAATTGGAAAGCACACAAGTTAAACAGAAAATGGAACTGATGGAAATGTATCTACCTGTCTTTTTAAACTAGTGTTTGATGGCCTTGCAGTCTTCATCTGTGCAAATGTGTATATATTGCATTGCAATGCTCACACATGCAAGAGTAATTCCTTAATGGAATTTTTTACAAACAGATTAGCCACACAAGTGGCTCTCGGTGTCACTGCAGAGTGTGTTTGTGTGTTCAGGTTACAGGGTTACTCAACCTTGCACTGCAGCAGAATTTATTTAACGGACTTACAGAATAAAGAGGGGCTGCAACATGTATTTCAAGTTAAGTACGTGCATTTGATCTGTGTTAAATTGAGGGTCTTCCTTGACTCAGATTAAGAAATCATTACAGATTATATACATAGTATTATTGCATTATATATAGCGTATATAATAAACACACATAATGTAATAATACAGTAATTATGATAATTCCAAAGTATGAACATTCTTTAAAAGCAGAATTACAATAACAAATTTAGTAACAAAATAACATTTTTTTTCCTGGATGATTTGTATCTGAATTTCTGTTTTGAAGTGTAGTGTTATTTTTTTTTTTGTCTTATTCCTTCAATCCTTCTGGAACAAGGGCATTAAATCCACAGTCTGTTCACAGCTAGTATTTCAATTACTAATGTTTCCTATTCAAGAAGCAAAGAGGCTTCACTTTTTACACAGAAGCATTCCTGATCTAAAGTCAGAGGTTAATTTGAGTACTGAAAATGTGTACAATGCTTTGGCAGCTTAACAGGTATTTTGAACCCTTGTAAACTAATTTATACTAGCAAGGATAAAAATTACAAGGGTTACTAATCTCCATGCTGAAATCATTAAGATAATTACCACCAACTGTTTTATTATCCAAGTATATCAAGGGAAATGTGGTTGTATCCTGGAGCAATGAGTAAAAACTGACTAGGTATGTACCAATCTGTGCTTCAAATGGCAGCTGAAAAATGTGTACTGAGACTGGTGCACGTGTCTTGTAGCCTTATGTAACTCTCTCACTGGTAAACTTCAAAAGTGTGAGTATTCAGTGGAATATTCTCTCTGCAAGGAAGTCTGTTATTTCTCAGAATATAACCAACCGTTGCAGATCTCCTTTTGTGGTATTTTCCATTCGTTTACAATACGCCCTCTGATTTGGTTTACATCTCTTCCTTGCATCAGATGAGGCTATTATGTGTGATTATTTTTTCCAAGTCATAAATCCAACACTTTGAAAATCTGTTTGTAACACTTTTTTTTTTAAGTAGTTTTAATTTGAATCTTCTAAGGAAAATGAACAAATCTTAGGGGATTCTCTTTTTTTAATCAGTGCTGCCATTAGTTTTTGCTTTCCTTCCCTTCAAGCTCAATACTGGAAATATTTCCCATTCTCCCAACAGGAAAATGCAAATGTCTCCATGAAGTCTTATTAGGCTTCTGTAAAATTCTGAAAAAATACAAAAGTTATTTGGAAAGAACGAATACCTACTGCTACCATTTACACCACTTTTCCCAGCACAGCTCAAGCAAATAGATTTACAGCCATGTATAGTTTCTAGACCTTAACTTTTTATAATAAATAATGAAGAAAAGTAACATTAACTTCCCAAAATATTATTTTCTAATTTTAACATATCAGGAAAGCCTTTAATGAATAAAATTAGGATCTCTTTTGGTAACAGGGAAAAAGATGTTAACAAGCAGTCAGCTTTTATTTTTCAGTGTCTTTTCCATATTAAAAATAAGGGGGGAAGGCTGTCAGGTGAATTTTGCTATTTTCTACTCTGAAAATTCACCTGTAATCTATGCAATATGTATAGGCCAAGACAACCAGACTGGGTGAAGTC
>VZTO01004787.1:0-24241 GCA_013400615.1 Syrrhaptes paradoxus | reverse complement strand
CCAGGGGAGGTTTAGACTGGACATTAGGAGGCGTTTCTTTACCGAGAGAGTGGTCAAACGCTGGAACAGCCTTCCCAGAGAGGTGGTTGATGCCCCAGGCCTGGCAGTGTTTAAGGCATTTGGACAATGCCCTTGATAACGTGCTTTAACTTTTGATCAGCCCTGAGATGGTCAGGCAGTGGGACTAGATGGTCGTTGTAGGTCGCTTCCAACTGAGAATCTTCTCTTTCTCTTTTTCTTACTCTTTTTCTCTTTCTGTTTCTCTTTTTCTCTTTCTCATCTTCTCTTTGTATCTTGGTCTTATACTGATCTGGTACTTCAGGATTAGTGCAAGATTAACAAGACTGATCAAGCTAAGTACAGCTGTGGTAAGGGAGAGAAAGGTAAAAACATGAAAGATGGGCAGTGCAGTAAGTTGCTCTGTGAATACTAAAGCAGTAGTGATCTGGTTATTCAGTTTGCTGCTTTTTTTGCCTTTTAAGATGAAAAGTGATTTCCTTTAATTTCTATTTACGACTTAAACTTGGCGATGTAGTGATTTATGTGTCAGATATTTGCTGTTAGTGCATACATTCTGCATAGATGGGCAATAGAGGACGGAGTGCAGTAGTGAAAAACAAATAATAATAAATAAAAACTTTAAACGGTGTAGAATAATTGGAAAAGTGCAATTTTACTTGACTGTTAATGCTCTTTGCTTACAGGGAACTGCTCTCTAGATTGGAAGGATGTGTTGCACAAATGAGCAGTGAACTTATAAGTGTTTTCACCTGCTCAGCAAAGGAAAAAATGTGCTGTCTTCTTTCAGGCCAATGCCTCGGACCTGTTAGCTCCTCGCCAGTGAATCACGAAAATGAAAGGCAAACGATCAAAAGGGAAAACAACAAACCAAAAAAATACAAATAATGATATAATTCCTTGAGGTTTTTCTTGGTTTAGGTGAGTCAAAGCCACACTTGCATGTGAGACCCAAATTTCCTCTCTTTTCGTAGACTGACCTCAGGTAGCTATGGTTGTGATTTCTTCCCAGAGTGGTGTGCTTTGCAACATGTCGGAGAGAACTTCTTAAAAAGTGCGTGTGCTTGAATGAGACGCACAATTATTTTAATGGCTATGAGTTACGGCAAAATAGAAATACAAAAGGCTACCACTGTGCATCTCTTAACAGCTGAGGCACTCCAAGTCAGCCACCCACATCTCTAGAAAATGGAGACATCTACCTACAAATTATTCTAATGCAGATCTTTTCAACACTACTGTTATTATAGTCGGACTTTTTGATGATTTCCTCTCCTTTCTCCCATACCTTTCCTCTGTAGCTGAGAGGACATCCTTCTCACGGGAAGGCCCACCGTCATATTAAAATCTCCCTCACCCCATGGAGCTGTAAAAGCCAGGATGATCACTCCCGTGAACAAAATCTTCTGTACACAGTGTCATACCCTTACCTGGTAAATTGACTTAGCTTTGTTGGCTTTAGTTGCCCTATATTTGCAAAACACGTATGTCAACTGTGAATCTGGACCACTGTATTAAATTAATTACAACGTGAGCTATCTGTCTGGGGACTGTGCTTATATATGATTCTGTGTAAATACACAAGGAAAACATTTCCAGGAAACTCCCCATTTAGGCTTTTAAAGAGGACCAATTAGTCTGTATTTCCTGAAAATTTCCTACTCAAAGTGTTAAGGACAAGAAAAGAAACAACCCTTAGGGCTCATATTGGTGATGTATCTGCCACAGAGAGTCACAGGGGATATCGTGAGGTCCTGCCACATTGTAAAGATGTTTTTGCCTTAGTGAACAGAGTTCAAGCTTTCACTTAGACTGAAGAAAGAACACATGATGGTCTCACAAATCTTATGAAGCTCAGATAGAGAGTCAAAGATCGCAGCTCCCTGTAGTTTTAGAGAGGAAGAGGGAAAACAGGAGTGAGTTTTTTGAATGTGGCACCTTGTTTTTATTTCAGCTTTTTTTGGTTGTAAGGGATGTGTATGAGTCTAGTGCATTAGACCAACGTAAGGAAAGAACATGTGTAGTTACAGAAGTGTCTGCCAGATGGGAAGGGCCCAGGGGATCCGAGGTCAGAGGATAACTGATTGCACATACGCTATCTAGTAAAATAAATAAATAATTGACATTTTAGTCTCTACAAAAGCAGTGAAAAGCACATAGGTTGCCAGTTCTGGACAGTATATAGATTCCTGAACATAGCTGTTAAGATTTTAGAGATAGTATTGAATGATCTTCCTATTAACAAATAAGCTATTGGATGCTTCCTAATTTCAACTATTGCATACAAGTCAGAAATTATAAGAAAATCAAAGCAGTATGGATTTTTATACAGTAATACATTAACTTTCTGGAAAAAAATTAAGATCTTTTTGAATTACATGACAATTGGTAAATTTCTCAGTTCTTATAGGATGCTTATGAAGCCTAGGCGAAAAAAGAGAACAACAAATGTTTTCTGGAGAAACATTCTAGTCAAATGGAGACTGAAATAAATCCTGTGCAAGCCAGATGACCATTTCAGACCTTACAAACAACTAAAAGCCATCATGTTAAAAGTAACCTCTGCGTCATTCTGGACAGTGTGTAAAACCCTAGACATGCCACAGCTCACACTGTACATTGCAAGAGCTGGGCTGTGATTTAAGGCTTCCAAGAGCAGTTAGCAGTCGTCAATGAAGAACAATATCTTGACAGAAAGTTATTGAATCAAATTGGAAGTTCAGATCTTCCTGTGCTTTCTTTTTCATTTTTTTTGGATAGCCTGCACAGTAAAATTGTTTGTATGTTTGTATGGATTTTTTTTTTTAGATTTTACCTAATACCTGACAGCCAAGTGATCTGGGTTTGGGGGAATAAATTTGCCAGATTCCTATGAGTTGTTCAGCCAAGTCTCTAGTGGGACTTCTAAGTTCTCAGCTGGGCAGAACATTGTACAGCAAGGGAAGGTTCATGAAAAATACAGCATTTGATTCCCCAAATCCTAGCTGTCCTTATCATGCTGGTATTGAGTAGGAAAACAGGACAGTACTCATTTTTTTCAGTCAGAATCCTAGTTGGGTTTGCATGTACAGAAAGAACTTTACCTTCACACCAAACTGTGTTTATACTCACAGTTTACCTTACACTGAGAAGCTGGCAGTAGTGTGTGTGTTACTGAACGGCCTCACAGTGCCGCAACCTAACTAATGCTCTTTGCTTCTTCAAGACTTCAGTGTCAGAAATCTGTGGCTGCTCTTAGCTCAGATCTTCTAAGAAGCCACAGTGCTCACAATGCTCAAACCGTGGTGCACGTTCTGTGTACAATTCAGAGATGAAATATATGTCATCTCTGCTTCCCTCCCGTGTCTGAAAATATTTTGCCCCACAAACTCCTGCTGGGGTGACTCATCTGTATCACAGAACACAAGAGCGTTCCGTCGTGATGCCCGGGGTTTTTTAAAGCATATGTCATATTATTTCTGTCCTTGAAATTTGTGGAAAGAAAAGATTGCTGATCCAGTTCACATCGTGCAAATGGCTAAATATCCTGTTGCCTATGATTCAGAAGCACGCTTTTTACTGAAGACACACTGCTACACGCTACTGGTAACTTCAGGTTATAATTATTTATGTAATTCTGGTGGCTTATGGGAAAACTGGATGAATAACAATTTAAGTATGTTGTCAACCAATTACTTTATGTAATTGCAATATCTTTGCGTGCCAAATAGCTAGGTAGTGACATACCAAATTTTATGAAGAAATTACCCTGCTCCATTTGAATGTATAGTGCTTTCCATGCAGCACTATCCACAGATAACTTTAAGAAAAAAAAGAATAAAAACCAGTCATATTCCTCTCCATTATAATTGCCACCTGTCCATTTTAGCAGAAATATGGACCTCATGAGTGCTATCAAAAGATTTAGCCTGAATGTCTGCAGAATGTATTGATCTGAAATGCTTTCAAGGTACTTTCAAGTGCATGTATAATACTTGCCATGCATATATAATCTTATAAAATTCAGTGGAAAAAAATCATACTAATTCCAGATGTAAAGAGTCAAGTCCATGAGTAGTTGTATCAATGTCAGTGTGACTTTTAATGTAAGAAGGTAAAAATAGGTCTTCACCCTTTCTTGCCCTTTTTGCACAAGTGAATTCAACAAGTTGTTGATGAAGACTCTGAAAAAATAAAAGTATTTCAAGGCTAAAGTTTAGTATGAGCTGTGTTTCAAGGTATGTGGCAGATATTTTGACAGATGGCTGTGCAACGTTGTTAACATGTAGATTGTAATATTAAAAATGGGGGGGGGGGAGGAAGGAGGAATTTTAACCTTCAATAATTTGTTGTTCATGGTATCAGTTACCACAGCATGAGAGTTTTATACAGCCTGGTTTATAAAACAAGAAATTTTAAAAATAATTATGGAAACTAAGCACAGTAAACTACATAAAGGCTGATTTCACGTCAGCCATGAAATACTACTGTTTCGCTAAAAGTATGACAATGAGGAAATTACCTTTTACCGATTTTATTTTTTAAACCCAAGTTAAGATGTTGATTTTGCTAAAGATTCTTAAACAATGAAATGACCTCTGGGATTTGGAACTGTTTGTTTTCCTGAGCTTTTAAATACACTCTTAATTGCTAAGAATAACAAAGAACAAAAGCTGTAGATAATATAGTGTATTCTGAGCAAAATCCAGCCTGAAGGTAGGGTTGTCTTTCAAGGGGAAAAAACAACAATTAAATGATGCTTTCACTTTACTAGGCTGATTAGAAGCAATTCAAGTGCCTCAAGTGATGTAAAGTTTTAAATCTATTGATTAAATTTGCATCTCTTAATTTAGAAATGATCATCCATGTGGAGTACAGCCTAAACAGCAGAATCTTTCACTACTTAAGTATTGATTTTTAATATGTCAAATGTACTAATTAAAATTGATATTTTGTAGATTGCATTTTAAATATTAATAATTGCTTGAATTTTAACCACTGACATGTATGATATTTTGCAGAATTATATGTGTGATCACGTTACTCCAGTAGACAAAGAAAGCAGGTATAGCCACTTTCAGTACAGAAGAACCTGCCACATAACATATAAATGCAGAAAAGGTCCGAAAGACTGATTTAGATGAATGGGAAGGTTCTGCCACTGCATGGTACTGAGTGCATCCAGTCTTGATTAGTTCATTTCATCACGGAGAGCCATGAATAAATGTGTTGAATAAACTGGCTTCAGGCACTATGTCCCTTATGGCTGCAGTCTGACAGAGTTCTGCTCTATGTTCACCTGGTTTAGTAGTGAGATAAAGCTTGGCAGCACCTGTTTGGAGGTTCTTTCTGGCAATCCTGGGCAGTTTCATCATTAGAACATTATTCTACATCAGTTAACCTTAGCGGTTTAGATCTGTTTTCCTCTGGACAAAGGCAGCAGGGCAGAATTTGAGTTGCTTTTGTACCTTCTTCACAGACCTTACAAATGTTGTGAGATTTGCAATATTACTGGCTTTCGAAGTACAATTTTTCCATGACCTTGGAACCAAACAGGTGGAGTTTTAAGCTTTTTTTTTTTTTTTCAGCTGATGGAGCATATTTCAAATTATTTAATACTGAGTACAACTTTATTGTCCCCACCTAAAGAAGGAAGGCAGTACAATTATCCCAATTTTGTAGAAAATCAAATGCACCTACAGAGCTGTCAGAACCCAGGTCTCTACAAGAGTGAGCCCAGTCTATGGAGGCAAAAAGACTCTCAAAGAACCATCTAAATGCATGCAGTAAGTTCTTCTAGTATAACTGTCTTTTCCAGTCCTTTATCCTGATTCTCTGAGCAGAAACAATAGACTCGAGAAATGTATTATATGGATTTAGTATGTTCCCTACAGACAAGGAAAGTTTAAATGAATAAAATACAAATGAAAGCCGTATTGCATGAAAAATTAAGAAACCTGCTGCTCACTATTACACAGGATATATGAAGAATAGGATTTATAAAAAGGCATAGATCATATAATGAAAATGGGAGTGGATGTTGGCAGTGTTCATTCTTTACTAATATCATCTAAAGAATCTCATTGTTACTGAAAGATTCCTATAATAGACAGAGAATAAAGATGTAAGGGGATAATGTATTAGTGAACATAAAGACATAGCAATTTATGTAGAGGACAGGTAAATAGCAAAGGTTATTAGAAAATCAAATACATTCGTTGTCTCATTGTACTCTGAGCTATTTGATGATTTGGTGGCAGTGATTTAGATGTCCTAATTTAGTGTGAGATAAAATAAGCTTAGTTATTTCCATTGATTTTAAAGAGCATACAGCCACCTAGTTCGAATGTACACGCCTATATTGCAGGGGTCAATACTTGGCAGATGAAATTGTCTTCTATAATCCAAACTAATTGAACTGAGACCCAAGATCAATCACCAGTTTTGGAAGAGCACAGAAATATGGAGAAGAAGAAAAGCTGAGCTTCTGCTGCCGCTTAGCAAAGGCCCCAGAGTAAGTTTATCTGCAGGGTGGACGGACAGGTGTAGCTGTGCATGCTCAGCATCTGGCTGTGCTTGTGCTGGAAGATCTTGTACTGATGTCAGCGGCGAGCAGACACAGAAAGGGCATTTGTTCTTAAGAAGGTCTGATGTTGCACGCGCCATGGGATCTCGGGAGATTCAAGGTGGGTTAGTCAGGGCTATTCTAAGAGTGTTGGCATGTCACCTTGTCTTAGATCCACTGGGGAGCCAGATGAGAGCAGGGCCAGATGCTATGCCTTTGACTCTTTGCAAATTTGGACTCTGTAAAATAATATAAGCAAACGGTGAGTGTGGGCATAATACTTTTAAAGCCCTGTTTCTATCATTGTGCATCCTTAAACAGAGTTGCTGTGCTCTCAGGTGGACTTCACTGTGCATTTATGTTCTGTTTAAACATATTTTATATTCAAGCAAATGGCAATGTAGTTTTTGTTGCTATCAGAAAGCACAAAATGGAGAATTCTACCTAAAAGAGACTCTAGCTTCTTTTATATTTAGCCTGAAATGAATCTTCTTTAATTAAAGGGTTTGGCTGAAGTCTTGAAGTATGTATAAGTGATACATTTCTCCCAATCATAACATTCATTATTTTCAATTGGTATTATGCATATTTCATTTTAAAAATACATAAGATTGTTAAACTCCTTGATTACTAGGGAATTCTGTGCAAAGAATTTATGAGATAATGTTTTCAGGCTTGTCAATAAAGCCTAAACTCCTGCTGCACTGAAGCTTATATCACATGCTGCATGTGCTTTTCTAACATGAACCTGCAGAATACAATATGATGACCCAGCTTTACATTCCTATATTTAATACTTACCAAAATGAGTAATTTATCCCACACTAAAAGCACTGAAGGAACAAAAAGCAGTAACTGATAACATCATAATAAAAGAGTTGCATTTAAAACAAGTAACAATCTAAGTAATAGAACAGTCACGCAGACCACAGGTGTGACTGCTGAACTGGGAGCAGCATTTGGTTATATGGATGCTCTTGTGGAAAACACTTAAAAATGCTGACAGCTCTGTTTGCATTCTTGTTCAGTACCTTAAAACACTGTTCTAATTTTTAGAAAAAAACCCAAACAAAACTAAATGCATGTCTGCTGAGCAAAGAATTTAAAAAGCTGAGCATTTTCCCTAGAATTGAATTATGGACAATTAGCAGATAGTACCTGGCAACAGAATCAGCAACGTGAAAGGGGAAATGTTTTCCAAGAAATCAATATGCTTACAAAAAGGGACGGGATTTAGTAGACACAGTGAGGATTCTTTCATTTAAAGCCCACCACATATTTGCGCCCTGTGGGTAATATTCACCTGTTATATCTAATTTGTGATCAGTGTTTCAACTGATGCATGCAAACAGCTTTGGTGTCCTCAAGAAAAAGCAGCAGTACGTCTGCTTTGGCAGTTCCAGTTCTCTCTAAGTCCTATCACCTCGCAAGACAGCAGGAACTCAGCGATCTCTCAGGTTTTGTATGCCGATAATTTTGCAGAGGAGGTTGGGTGATTAAAAAAAGATCCTCAAATTACTCTAAAATACACCCAAAGTGTATTTTGGCGGGTTTTGGATCCAATTCTTATTTTAAAATTGCAATAGATGTGCTTCATATACTAGAGGTTGAAAAGAGATATCATACGTGCGGTTTTGACTCTCCCTTGATGTGAGACTCCCATTTGGTAACAAGATGTCTTAGACCTCAAACTTTATGTATATCTCTCTCTTACTACTGTATCTGAGTTATAGTCTCATTTTTTAGTCTATGTTTTCATTCTCTTCAATCGCATGCAAATATTTGTGTTACCTTGAAGAAGGCAAGGCTTCAATAATTCTGTCTGATAAAGATTTCCTGTTCTCATTATGCTGCTTCTAAAGACTAACAAATGAGAAATACTTTCATTTCACTCGTTACTAGGCCCAAATAAGTTTCAGTGCTGAAGCAAACACAGCTGGGACCATGGTAACTGTGATGGAGAAAACCCCAACTCTCTGATATAAATTAAGCCGTGTTTCTTGCATCCATTTTATGTTTCTACATCTGAGCCACTTACAAAATCACACTTGCAGTCATGACAAGATTTTGGTAATTTTACATTGTTTTAACAATTTTCATCTCAGACAACAAAAAAACGATCTGGTTACTTAGAGCAGTTGCTTATGTAGACTTAATTCTAGAGTATTGGTTTAGGCTGTCTAAATACCTGGAGCAAAATCTTGTTCTGCTAACTTCAAACAATTTAATGCTCCAGAGTTTAGTGGATGTATGATAAAAGCATTTAAGAATATGCACAATAGGCTTTGAAATACTTGATATCATTGCTGAGAATTTGCTGACTTTTCAGAATTTCTGTAGGGATTCTGAAATAGGGACTTTCAGTGGATCCACATTAAAAGTGCACTGTGAACAACAGAGTTGGAAAGTTACCTGAAAAAGGAATTATTGTGTAAACTAAGGCTACTCCCCTTCCCATCCCAGCATGCCAAGATGGGTGTGAATTCTGTTTTCTTCTTTTCAAAATGTAGGAATTAAAAATGACACAGGAAAACTGTAGGAAGAAGGTACGTAGGATGCAAGTAAAAAGAATGAGGGTAATTGAATGTACCTTGAAAAAAGAAAACAATGTAAAAAATGAGATGGAGATCTTGTATAAAGCAATGCACACAAAATGTGTGAAAAGAACTGGTGCCCAAAAAGCAGTGATATTTTAAATGATAGTTGAAAAGCACATGTGCACTTAATTTTTGTTTTTCTGTCAGAGGTGCTCTTCTTTCTCTGGTTTGCATTTGCAGATCTCCGAAATGACAGTGATTTCTGTGCAGCCTAGGCTTCTCCCAAACTAGAAAGATACCTTGAAATAATTTGTATTCATAAATTGAAGTCTCTACCTCAAAGTTCGAGTTAGGTGCTTGGGCTCCTGGCACTGGACAGATACAAACGTTATTCCTGAGCATGGGCATCTGCAGGTCAGGGTCCCTTCACATGAAAATCAGCCTTGGGAAATAAAAATTCCTTGACTTTCTCTGCAAGTTTGTTCAATCTTTTTAAATTATCTGGATTCCCTGCTTACTCTAAGGATTCCAGAGCTCAATTCATATTTTTCTGAGGGGCTGTTTCTTGCCTGTGATGGTGGGAGGTGGTGCAATATAACCCCAGCCTGAGCTAGGTGGGAAGACGGGAGTTCCCAAAGACATTTGTGCACGTGGGTTTCTTAGCCTTTTCCTCTCATTCGTCCCTCAGAATACAAGCCTTTACTAGACTTTTTTCTAAAAGTGGAATTACCAGGTCACTTCACAACTTGACAGTGTCCTCCCCAGCTGTGGATGCTTTACTTTTGTACCCATCTCATGAAGCCTCTGTGATACCCAGCTTGTCCATCTCCAGGAGGCACTCCCTCCTCTGAAGTCCACTGCTCAGCTCCTCAGAAGTGTTTAGATGTTCCCACTGAAATGATGGGAAGTTAATTGCCTTAATCCATCTGGACTGCATGTTGTGCTCTACTGTCCGTGCTGAAAATAATGGGACCACATTTGAACAGTATGGTTTTAGGCATGTGTGAAAACCATGGGCAGCTCTCCAGGTACTCAGATACTACAGCGACAGAGACTACAGAAGCACTTGCTTAGACAGACAGCTGAGCAGATTTCAAAAGCAAGGCCTCCAAAATGTGTCTTTTATAATACATTGCTGCTTTTTAACAGCTTGTTAGTGATAGATTTTTAAACCTGAAGCATATGAATAATGCAAATAAGAAAACGTTGCACAGTAATGTTGATTCAGTTACACTTTATATGCTCATTAGCTAGCGTGCATTATAATTGAACTCTTACATGTGACAGCCACAAGAATGCCAAATGAATACATTATGATTAATGCCGTTACAATGAATACCAAATGAATTTTTAATGACTGAACACTTACCATTTTCCTGTTGATTCTGTGGCATGCAAAGTATTGATTCTTTTCAAAAATTGGATTTGAAGCAGTGCTATGAACAGCTTATTGTACTTTAACATAGAAGATGCTTAGCTGGTGCTAAGTCATTATTCTCCAAGCCCTATGACAATTTCATTGACTGTTTAAAAAAACCGTTTTCCTAGAAACTGATAATGAATGAAGGATTATTCACTTGCACCTCTTATAAGATTCACTCAGCAGTGATCCATGGATACTACCCAGGCATCACAAGGAAAGGGAAATGAGGATGACTGCTAAAGCAATGTCATCTTTCTTTCTGCAGACTGTGGCTGTAGAGTGACAGAAAAATAGAATTAAAATGTTTTATTGTTGTCATGGTTGGATCAGATGCTACTTGAATAAACAAACAAAATGTTCACACTTTAAATACAAACTTTGTTCTTTATTCAAGTGAGCGATTCTTCCACCAGTTTTCCTTGCCTTCAGGTACTATTTATCCGCAGGGAGAGTTCTCATTAATACTACCTTATTACCTGGTATGCATAGTAATTTGTTTTATAAATGGCCCCACAGAAATGAATGGGCATACTTGGGGAAGTGTGTACTGGTGACTGCAAGAGTTCTATGGCCAGGTCCATGCTGAAACACCACCCTGTCTAACAACAACCCTTGGTGCAAAGTGCAAAGCCTCTTCTCAAACTTCAGGTATTTTTGCATTTCACAAAGATGAAACTAAAGCTAAACCCACATCTACTGTTCATCTGCAGGACAGAAAAGGCCTGGAGGGCACAAGGTGGGACTGTGTCAACACTCAGAGATACTTGTGTAAAGCCATTTTCACTGTTTTCATGAGCCACACCAAATGGCCTGTGAACAACGTGCCCTCAGACCAGTTTATTCCTTTTGGCCTAGGTTGTACGAGCTTCAAGAAGAACTCAACTTTGCTGCTGAGCTCAGCAACATCAAACTGTCACTCCTTATCTCTCATTTTTCTTGGAATTCAATCTCTGAAATGGTATGAAAGTTATATTGTTTGTCTCTTTACATTTATTGCAATAGACTATAAAAATAAAATGATATGAACAAGAATAAGCAGGTTGTTAGCCAGATATTCTGTGAGAAACTGCTGTAAATTAGAAAGAAAGTCATGTTCCATAAATAACTGACTAACTGTGGAGAACAACAATGCCACTCCTCATGGCAGCAGCAGCAATGCATGGAGGTAACAAGCAGAAAGAACTGCTGGGGTTCTCAGGCAAAAGTAATGAAAGGTCAGACCTGGCTGCTTGTGTGCGCTCTCCTGTCCTCCCCTGCCTTCCTCCTTCCCCCCTGCAGACCCCCTCAGAGATCACTCTGCAGTGTGAAATACTTGGTGGGTGGGAGTGAAGGCAGCTTTAGCCCATGTTTGCTTTAAACACTGAGTGAATTTTAACCCCAAATGAAAGCAAGCATTTTGTTTTTTCATCCTGTGAGGCTTTCAAAGTGTACCTTTTCTAATCTCTCTTTTTGTGCTCACTTCCCTCAGTATGCTACCTGAATTGCATCTCCAGCGTGATATAACTTTGATAGTTTTTCTGCTTTTCGCATTACCCTATCATGTTCAATTCTCTCTGAGTTTTTCCATCATCCAAAATACTAATTTCCTGAATGTTTTGTTTCTATGGGCAATGTGAGTTAAGTAAAACCTCAAATTAGGTTGTTTTCTTAAAAAAGGAAAATAAAATTTTAGGTTCCTCTAAATAAAGATGAAGTTCATCCAAACACGAATGTTCATGACAGTGATGGGTCTAAGTGAGTCTGGCTCAGAGGAATTAAATGAGCAGACCCAAATCAGGAGGCACAGAAAAAAACCAGAGTTTCATTTTATTGGACTAATATAAATACCTGGTTTCATCAAATAATACATATTAACTACAGATTGAGTCTTTTCAGATACAGCACACACAAAAACTTGATTTGAGCGAGCTGGAGTCTGAACAGCAAGATGGATCTACAGATGGACAGACCTGACAGCTGTTTCATAAAGGTGAGGACTTGAGATGCAAACACTTCGCACAAGGTCCCAAAAACTGTCTGTTGCCGAGCCTGACCTTGTCATTCCCAGACCTTGTCCCACATCTTACCCATAAAATCACCACTTTTTTCTTATGCCAACTCCAGGTATTTTTCTGACACAGTTAAATTTAAAACTGCAGTTACAGATGGGCCCAAGGATATGTGAAAGGTGCATACCCTGGGTAAATGTGGAAAAAGCAGCTTTTATTTATACATACCAGCAAGTGCTTGTAAACTTCCCCTGCCGAGTTACTTTGGTCTGCTAGCACGAATTTGTCAGCTGCTGAGAGATATTTCTGTCAACTGAGAGGAGGATGCTTTTCTGGGCTGGAGCCACACAGGAGCAGACCACTGGGACCCCGCTTTGGGGCTCCTGGGGACAGGCAACCTCTGAGCATCCTCAGGGCTCCTCTCCCAGGTCTGGATTTTGGGTTGCTGATCAGCAAATGCTAGCAGTGCAGCCCTGAGAGAAGAAGAGCAGGCCAAAGGTCAGTATTTTATTTCCTGTTTTAGTTTTGATTTCATAGCTGGATGAAGCAGTTGTCTTCCACTTTTCTTCTATCCCATGTACTTTTATTGTGCTCTTTAACTTTCAAACATTATTTAAAATACTATTGGCTTGGACATCTCGTTAGGTCTCCTTTAATAATATCTGTTTAATATTTCAGGTTCTTCTCTTAAAAGACAATGGTGTTTCACCCCATGGTGAGTCACCTGGTAAGCAAGAAGAGATGTAAGTAACCCAGCCAGACAAGGACAGGATATTCTTTGTTGCATCTGCTTTGGTTTTGGTTTTGACGTGGTTCTGCTATCATAATTTGCAATATTGATTCAGAAATTAACACGCCTGTTAATCTTTAAGTTCCATACATGTTCATATTTCCTGTTAGTCTGTATAGAAGGAACTTAATATTAATTTTCACAACTTTCATTATGTTGTATAGAAATGATGAGAAAGATTTTAGAGTGTGCAATAATATCCACTTAAACTTACTATCTCTTGTAGATAACCGTTTGCAAGAGCTTCTCTTCTGAGTCTGTATTTTTCAATGTTTTCTCTTGTGTGGCAATTATTTCTTGGTTAAGTACACGGAAAAACAGATAAGCTGCTTTCATGGAAGGGGTAGGAAAGAAATGTGTGTTGCTCTTCATTAATGAATGGCTGTGCCTTGCTGCGGGCAAAAGACATTTCTGCATTCCGGGTTAAAAGTGCAGGGAGGAGCAGGTCGCTCCATTCCTCTTTTAAGCTCAGGACTTATTATAGTTTTCTGTACACAGGGATGAGTGAGCTCTGGGGAGCTAATAAGAATCCATTTTGCGCAGACAAATGTCAAGAGATGGATGAAGATGAAGAATGAGCAGAAGCATAATTCACCAGCGTAACTGATGGCATAATGACATTGATGTTTCTTGGCTCATATATCACCCCAGGTGCAGATATGTGTCAGTTCATCTCTGTCCAGCACAGCGGAGGGACCGTGAGGGATATTATGACTTTTTAAGTCACTGTCTCTCAGCCAGGTTGTTTTGGGGGCAATGCAATTACATGCTCTTCCGCCTGTGGGCTTGATAGCAAACTGACACTGCTGCCCTTGGCTAGAGGAGCGAGCAGCTAAGGATGGCAGTGCTGCATAAACAGTTGAGTTAGTCCTGCATCGTCTCTGACCTGCGGGGCTGTGTCGGCTTCACCTCTGCCGGAGTGGAGCCTGCAAACCCCTGTGGCTAGTGCCACCTTCCTCAAATCTCTGTGATGCAGACATCAAACACCTAGTACCTCCTACAAGGCGTAAATCTAGATTTTTCCCTCTGTGTCATAAATATGCAGCTCTAGTCTGTTCACTCCAAATGTGGCAGGCGAAAATCTTGTCTAGATACTGAACATGAAGCTGTTGACAAGTAAGAAGGGCAGGCTGAATTTCAGATAGTCTTAGAAGATCTTAAATGTTCCCTGGGAGTCTGACCTTGTGTTCCTTATCCCTGTAAATCTATTTTTTCTCCTAATGGACCCATGTGGAACTATGCCCAGGGACAATATGCATGACTAAGAGTTGCAGGACCCAGACTGTATTTTTTGTGACAATGTAGTGTTGCCAGTAGTCCACATCAACACATATAAAACATGGAAAATCCTGATGTATATTGAGCATTGGATTTTCACAGTAAATCAACAAATCTAAGTAAAGTCAGATCTCAATTACCCGCACAAGACACACTCTTGTTGATGTTATTCAGAACATGCATTTTATTGCCTTGAAAACATCTGAAAGGAATTAAGTTTTCAACAAGTTTGGGCTTTGGTATGGCATAATGGCTCAGTTTTGTAACATAGAGCTGAAATACTGACTGTCAAACCAAACTCTGTGGGTTTTGTTTTGTTTGCAGATTGAAACTGTCTTCTCATTTTCAGCTCTGCATACAATACTCATGTTCTAAGGAATTCATACTTTGAAGACTGTCTGTGTACTGCAATGTGAAAGAGACTGCTCCTATATACTGTGATTAAATGTAGGACTAAAGAGCCACAAGCACAAGCCACGTGGGACAGGGTGGCTTATCTGCAGCACAAGGCATTGCTTCTGCCTTTAATGTCTGGACATGAAAAGGAAGTGGCACTGAGGCGCAATTTTAAAATCATCTAAACATGTTACAACAGACAACAACATTGAATATGTGATTAATTTTGCTGCAAGTCTCTAATATTAATAAACAGACACTTTTAAATGTATGAAGAAAGCAGTTGCATGGGCAGCTCTTGGAAACAAGGCACAAGTGCTGTTCTTCCATTGCAACTCCCGGAACATCAGTCACGATGTGACAAATGCTTCTTTAAATATAAAGCTGATGTTGCATCATGTAGTTGAGGTCTTAGTTATAGAGAGAATTAGAAAGCTAATGATAAAAATACTCATCCATATATGAAAGATCACTGATACAGATGGAAGTTTTACTTGTTTTTAGGAACAATCACTGAATAAAATTTCATTCTTTTTCCCTGAAATGAGACTTAATTTGTTTTGCATTAGATACAATTTATATACAATTACATTTCATTCAAATACAGGTCCAGCTTGATTGGTAGCCTCTTAGATCAATAAGGGCTATAAGAACACTCTTTACAAACTCAGTCTATAGTAGTGATGAAATAAGGTTTAACTTTTATGTCCATTGTTTCAGAAGGATGTTTAAAAAATGGACATTAGAAACAGATATGATTCTTGGCTGTTGTTTTAACTGAATATTTTATGCCCTTGTGCATCTCGTCTTTATCAGATTAGAAATAAATTTCTCTTTCTCACAGTCACTGACTGTACCGGTGTATCAAACAGCAGCATCTAGATAGGGGACAGTGCCAATGGAGGAGGGTGCCTTCTATTGTTTACATTAGGTTTACCCTGAGGCCAACATATTTTTTCTTCTGCAACACTGGTTTGATCTGTGTCATTACTAGGGATTGCTAGGGAGAACATAAATACTTGTGCTCCAGCCAGCTGACAGGTCCCTGCCTCATGCTATTAATTATGGGCGGTTCTCTAGCACTGTACCATAATTTTCCAAAGCAGGTTTCTTGAGCATAAATAACATACCAAAAAAAGATAGGGAAACATATGGTAATCTTATCAAATGCCTACGCTTATGGTTACAGGAGGAAAGGCATTTTTAGTGGAGAGAATACTGAAAGGCAATGGTTTATTGCACATCATCAGTTTGAGCCGTCTCAATTCTTCCACAGTAGGAAATCTGATCTAGAGCATATGGTGAGTTCACATGCAAAAGTATGACAGACTTAAAATGGCAGTTCTTAATTAGCACCTTATTAGTGTTCAGGTGCTAGCCATGTTTAGCAACAGCATGAAATATATGGCCCAGATTTTTGCATTCAGGATGGAATTACACCTGTTTAAACACATTTTGCTGCCTATGTTGGGGTTGATTTTACTAATGACAGTAGAGGAGAGCACAGAGCTCTTACGCTGCTGTACGGCTGAAATCCTTGAACTATCTTTTCGTCAGTGGGAAACAAAAACAAAAATCTATGTCAATGTACTACAAATATTCTGCAGGATGCACTTGCTTTTGCAACACATAATTTTTAGATGAAATATCTAAACTTGCCAGAAGTTTGCCAAAGATAATTGCAGCGCTGTTGCTAAGTGTTCTCCATAAGCAATCTGTGTTCAGTTTACACACAGTTACAATTACAGAGTAAAATGGGAAAATGACTTCTTCTAGTTACATGCTTGAAATATTTTTTTTCTAACATTGATTTTATCAAAACAAAGATTATGTTACTTATGATTTAGGCTTTCACATGTGCATCACATTGAGAATTATAGGATGAGTGGGGATGGAGGAAAAGCTACTACCTCACAAAGGAGGCCCTGAAACACCCGAGCGGTATTATTGCTAATGACAAAAAAGCCTTGGTTTGCCAGAGCAGTCTACCTGCTAGGCATCTCTAGGCTGCTCATCTAATTCATCATTTCACAAGATACACTCTAGTTTTCCACCTGACATAAAAAAAAAGGAAATAATTGCTAGCAAAATTGTAAACAAAAGCAGCAGAAGGTCAGTGTGTCCAGCGGCAGATAACAAGTCCCAAGATTTACTATGTAGTGACCACGTTGGAAAACTAGTTCCACCAGAAAACTGAAAATTATGTTCTTGCTGAGTGCAAGTGTTACACAGGAACTTCTAACACACTAAATGTTTTCAGAAGGTGATTGCTGTAATTACCTGTCCCTTTCAACCTAAAAACCTAAGGCATTAGGAGACTTTTGCTCAGCCAGAACATCTTCAATGATTCACGGTGGGATTGGGTTGGGTTAGTTTTTTTACCATGCAATAATGAGAGAGAAAAGTCAGTAGTTACAAGCCTTGTAGGAAAAAGAGGATGATTTAAAACACCTGTGCTGCCTGAAAGCCAAACCCACCAAATTGTTATAAACCCTTTCTGCTGGGTACTGACTGATCTGTGTGCAACATGGGAGCTGATGGGAAGAGAGAGGAAAAAGGATGCACAAGTAAAGACCGTCGGAAACTGTGAGTTCTGTGACCAACTGAATTGTATAAGCTGCTTTCTGTGGGTTTGTGTATGATAAAATACATTGATAGAGGGAACAAAACACCAAAGGAGAAAAGGGTTGTTTTTCTTAGTAGCAATGTGAGGTAGGATGTTTTCAGTTTGCCAAGAGCTATTCCCTAACTGAATTTTCAGAAACACGTAACATGAGGTAAGATATATGGTCAAATCAATAGTAATAGTCTTTCTAACTTGTTTAATGCCTGGAACAGAGTAAAAACAAATCTAAAAGAAAAAATCAGTGATAAATTATATATCTGGCTTTTTTTTTCCCTGTGGTCAAATTCATGTGAACAAATGTTACCTGTATATTTTGGGGGAAAATATTCACTGATACTGGCAATTTTTGTTTAATTCTATTGGTGGCTATGAATAGCCATATCTGGGTTTGAAACTTCTGGGGTTTTTTTGTTTCATTTGTGGTGATACTACCCATGTAATATCACTTAAGTTCTTCAGATGAATAAATTCAGGGAATATGAGCGCTTCCAGCACAAGTTGTTACCCAAAATGGCAGCTTGAGCAAGCAAAGAGAATGTTATAGATATTAATTTACTAAATTTTTTTAAAAAAGGTGTTATTGCATTTAGGGGTTTGAATATTCAACAAAAATGATCACAGAGGTTGCATGTTCTTTCATTAGTTTCACTAGAAAGTAGTGTGCTTAAGCAAATTAGTTAAAGCTGTTTATAGAACTAAATATGTCTGCAGAAGGATAATTTTAGTGTCTAATCTCACACAGTCACGCCAAGCTTATTTTAATTGTCCCTTTTCCCTTTTTAACTTGGTGCATTTATATAAAACCAAGATAACTTACTTTTCCCCTTTATAAATATATAGGGAGAGTAGTGCATATATACTGTGCAGTAATATATAAGAATATTTATGTAGATAAAAGCTATCAGCTGTTATAGTTTTTATACAGCCAAATATCTAAAATATAAATTTATTTTTTTTATGGGGGGAAGGGGAGGAAGGGGAAAAAAAAAACAAATGGCAGCTCGAACTGTGGATTTCTTTCTTCTGGATGTTGTGGGTATAGCAATGCCTCTAACTGCCTACCACTCTGTTTTAACGTATTTAATGTGTAAAAGGAAAGACGTCAGTTATGCAGTCTGACTTGTATCTTTGTACAGTAAGCACTGGTATGTTCTTTATTTGAGTAAATTATGTAATGTTATTTGTGTTATGACAGAAGCTAAAGGTTGTTTTGTTTCATTTTAAATTTCAAGGTCCTGTTATGGTAAACATTGCCTTTATGTCATACAGAACATAAGTTATTCCCTATGAGTAGGAACGAAAGGAATTGCAATGTTTTTTCATGGATAGTTTCCATTTTTGGACCTTGGCAATTATCAAGGTTGTATTCTGAAAAGGTGAAGAAGCTACAAAAGATATATTTTTTTTAATTTATTTTTTTAAAATTTCAGCTAACAATAGCTAACTTTCTATTTGTTTTTATCTCTGGAAGACTTATCTGTGTTTTTATCAATTTTAGTGTTCTCTCATCCCTCCAAAATAAGAACGATCACTTCTGATGTTGTTCCTAGCACATAATACTGAAACCATAAATTAAAAAAAAAAAAATCTAAGGAAGTAGTCATTGAATGATCATTACTTTGTTGCTAAAAAGGGGATAGTTGCTTTGAACATAAGCTGCTGTCATACCAAAACAGGCTGTGCAAAGGAAGAAACGACCAACAGAAAATGTCATTGCACAGCACAGGTGGTGTATTTTTGTGGTTTTTACAATGGATTTACAGACAAAGGTTTTATTATTTGGGCATTTCTGTCAGAAACCATTGCTTCTGTAGGAAGGTAGATGCTTCGTTAGACTGATGGATGCACTTGTAAGAAAAAAGATTATATTGCAACTTATAATAGTGATATTCTGTTATTCATTTAGAACTGTTTTGTATAGAAAGAGATTTTCTTTCTCTGTGTATTATCAGGGGATGTGGTTCTCGGAAAGTGAGTGTAGAGCCTTATGCACATCTAGCCACAAAGACTGGGTGCTATATAGGATTTAATCAGAGTAACAGCAAAACTGTATATGAGGCTGTGGGTGAACTTGTAACATCTACAGACACAGCGAAAGAAGCTAAGGACAAAACAAGGTCTGGTCAAGTACAACTTCACCCGCTGCGCTTGATTTCTCTTTATATTGTGAAGTCAAATGCAATGTTTTAATGGAATGTTTTGATTACTGGTTTTACATTTAAATTGTAAGAATGAACATGGTATCTTTGCACGATCAAGAGCTTTATTGTTGGTGTACACACCTGCGGTAGGTGCACGTGCACATAGGTGAGGGTGGGCTCATGAGCCTGTTTCACTGTGTAAAACACAGACTGAGGGGTGGTGTGATGTGTTTGGTTAAACTCATCATGGGACTGCAGCTTTAAAACCCCAGGAGAGGCCTTTCATTTTTCCTTTGGCGAGAGGTTTGGCCTGCATAAACCCAGACATAATGGCTTTTTTTAATATTGAGTGGCAGTATTAAGAATTTGGTTTCTAAACTTTAGGTAGATGTTGCTTGTGGTGGAGATAATTTGGTCATGGTGTGCAGATGCTGTCTTATTACTGCTCCTGGTTTATGTCCTCGAAGATTTTGGAGAGAATGTTAAACGTCATTAAATGTAAAGAGCTAGATGAGAAATACATGAGGAATCTGCTGAATTGCTTTTCTGCCTGAAAAGCCGTATTTTCATCTAAAGTGTCTCTTTGTGCTAGGTGTACATACATCCCAGAAGCAGACTTGGTAAGGTAAAGGGATAAAAGGATACTGGCTGCTCTTGGAACAAGCAGGCAGTAGAGGGAAGAGAGTAACATCTCTCAGCATAATATGAGGAAAACGTGAAAAAAAAAAATCAGGCTGTAGTGTTGGGTTATTTCAGTTTCCCAGTATGAACTGGGAAAACTGAAAATCATGTCACAACAAAAATAAAATTATAGAAGAAATAAAGAGCTATTGACCTGTGGTGTCAGAATCTTAATAGGACTTGTTCTCTCCAATCTCAGCAAAAATGTGCGGTTAGTAGATTAGAAACAGCAGAGCTACTTGGTCCAAGTGACCCCATGATTAAATTCAATATAACTTAGAACACTAAGCCAAATATATCAAAACCACAATATGAATTCTCAGAGGTCTACTTTAAAGGTACATGGGGAAAAAAGCTGTGGAAAAATGGGCAAAGAAATAATAATGGAAGATATCCCTGGTGAAGAGAAAAGGTTTTTCTGACACTGCCAAGATGCATTTTTTTGGGGGAGAAGGAAGACAATGATGTGATTGTGGGCAATTAATCACTGCAGTTTGACTGTTTTACTTTCTTTATGCTTTTAATTTAATAGATGTGTTCCATTACTGAATTCCTGCTAAAATTAGTGTTGAGAGCCATAGCTACAGCCACACTGGGGAGAGTGGGGACAGCAATCGTTGTCTATCCGTATCCATTTGATAACCACAGAAGGATTGCTGCAGAGGTGGATATTCCTCCAGCAAGTGATTTAACCTCGGCAAGGGAGAGCCTTTGTAAGGGTTTCTGTTGTGTTGTTCTGGCATTGCAGAAAAAAGATAAACATCCAGAGATCAAGCTGGAGGGGAACTGGCACTTCCAGAGATGCACTGGATGTGGAGTGGTTACACAGCTGTGGTATTGACACATTTGTACTATGACTCTGCTCAAATTAAGTAGTTATCAATGTAGACCTCTGAGCCATGCCTGGCTAGGTTTTAAACTTAGTGCTCTGTATGTTGTGTGAATCTGTCTTAAACTAGACATTTGGTTGTACTTGTCTATGTAATTTGAATTTTCTTAGTTTTCTTTGCCCCTGTCATTCAAACATGTAGTTGGACCAAATATTCCAACAAAGATTTAAAATAAAAGGAGACTCCAGTGTGAATTTTGACAAGAATAGATTCGATGACAAACTATAATTGTAGAAGGTAGCACGGGGTGCACCGTGATCTGCAAAGCTGTGTACGGGAGCACAGCACGGCAGATTTACCGTGTCTGAGCTGCAGCTGTGTGCCCTTGCCTGGACTGTCTGTGTTTGTCTGTGGCTGATCGAGCTTCAGTCTGCTCCTCTGTGCACACTGACAATTCATTTAATCTCAAAGTTTTTTTTTTTCAGCTGATATACTTGCATCATCTCTTAATTTTTTACATTTATGAGATCTTTTGTGTAAATAAGAAATACCAGGGAAATTTACAGACAATTAAAGGAATCACTAACCAAGTAGCCAGTGTATTTTTGACACTTAATCTTGTTAAATTTACCTTTTATGCATGATTAAGATCTTCTTATTCTCAACAAATGTCTCTGAGGCATCACTGCTCTGAGCATTAATGTAAGGGAAAATAAATTCACTTTAAAATGTTTATTCTGGTGTTTCAATACTGCTTTGAATTGAAATGTCACCAACTCAAGAGGGGGTGGAACAAAGTCCTGTAATTTAGATGACCCATCAAGCAATTTAAAAAAAAAACCAAAGGAAATTATGATAGCACTTGTACCAAGGATTATCCATAAAGCCAGTTTATCAACCAATGTAAACTGGTGTAGTTCTCATTGGTTTCTCTAGAATAATTATTTGTACTAGGTGAACATCTGATCCACATTGAATTGCCACAAGCAGAGCAATGACTGAAATATTTATCATCTAATTTGTAGTAATGAAAAAATGTCTTTAAACCTCCCTGAAATAGCAGTCAATTTATTAGTTTTCTGTATTTTGTTACTTTATCACTCATTTCTTGATATAACTAAAGGAAAGGAAACAAATTACACGTAACTAACTTGTATTTACAGGAAAATGTAAAACATGGAGATTTTTAAATAGCAAAAATTAGCATCACTTTGATCTGACAAATGAAACAATAACTGTAAAATAAGTTTAATTATGCAATATAAAAAGTATTCCAAAAGAAGTCTAAATGCTGCAATGGTCTTGTCATGGTTTGTGTTTAAAATCCTTGAGATTAACAATGTGTCAAACTTCATGCAATGTAAAGCCCTTTGTGGAAAGATGTGTATTTTTGTTCGCACATTATCCCCACCACCCTGATTCACTGAGGAAAAATTAATCTGAGCTATAGCAGAAAACTAGTGGGGGGGGGGGAAGGGCGGGGGAAATGTTCACAATTCTTAAAATTGGGATAAAAACCTTCTCTACGTCTTCCCACTTTAACGTACTGTTATGTCATGTAGGAAAGACAAAACAAATCATAACGTATAAGTGGGAAGAACTGCAGAATGATTATGTGCAAGAACATGTTACTGGCCCTTCAGTGCCAGTAACTTCAGCAAAATCAGTGTTTTCCCTTCAGCATTTTTTAACTGTAAAATAGCACAACACTTATCACAATTCTGGTAAGTGCTTTGAAGCATTTGGAATCTGCTCTGAGACTCCCCCCACTTATGACCAAGTTAAAATAAAATTCACAGATTATAAAACTCTGCTGCTGAGATACCTCCTTATAGCTTGTCCCACATTTCAGTGTGAGTGTGGGCTGTGGGTTTCTTTGGGTTTTGGGTTGGTATTATTTTTTTTAGATGACAGTCTCTCATCTTATTTTGGATTTTTTTTCTTTAATCCATATTACGTAGTATCTAACAGCTTCCATTTTCCCGGGACAAATTTTGTGCTAGCTGTGAGGAAAAAAAACACAGCCCAGAGCATGACTTTACAGTATTAAAGTAAGAGCCAATAAAATGGGAAGGGAGGAGTTAAACAGCTGCTTAGGAATTAAGTGGGAAGAGGTGTCTTCATACACTAGAGTACAATGAAAAATGCTGACAAGGTACAATATTAAGAGGACTAGAAGGAGCACTTTACTAGCAAAACTTAGCATTTGCTCTAGGCCAACTGAGTGTAAGGATATGAACTGGGGTCTCCTCATTCTTGATGAATGCCTTGCTCAAAGGCTGTCACGCAGTCTGGACTGGTTCTTGTCACTGACCAGAAAAGCTATACTGTGCTTGAGAAGAGTTGTGGATCAAAAGCATTTGAGAAATGCTTCATGTTAAATTTATTTTTCATACCAGGGTTTTCAAAGCAGTCTTTGCAAGCTAGTTCTGCTCATTTCATTGAAATTACAGGTTATGGCAGGATAATTCTGATGCCAGTCTGAAAATCACAGATTTTTTGTGTGTGTGTGTGTGTGTGTGTCAAAATAAATATCTAGATTTAAAAAGAAGAAACTGCCTCAGATACTGTTTTTGTGATCCTGGTGAGTGTTCATAAGGATGTACATGACAAAGCATTTGTTCTCTAGCTCGCAGGCATAACGGGCTGAGAGTTCTCCACTTGTTCAATTTACAGATTAACATCTAGATCAGCTAAAGGACGACACTTTCTGAGAGTTACATCTGCAGTTTGCACTAAACATATGTAGTGCCATATGGTCACTGAAGGGTTATGGGGTTTTTTTATTAGGAAAATTACCAGAGCTAATATTAGGTATGAAGTAGTACATAGTATGCACTTTTATCACCAAAATAGAAATGAAACAAAGTAAAAATTTTTAAATGAGTTGGAAAAAAAAGTCAATGTTCACATTACTGTGTGTATAGAGGTGTGCAAGGTGTATATTGAATCCTGTGGAGACAGGTGGATTAGACCTGTAAAACACAGA
>VZTO01004786.1:293785-321666 GCA_013400615.1 Syrrhaptes paradoxus | reverse complement strand
ATTCCGAAGTTCAGAATGCTGCATTCAGAAGTGAAGGGTTTTGAAGGTGATATCAATTTGCCAAAGTCAGAAGCTGATTCCGTATCTGAAACTGAAATAGGCACAGCAGAAATGCAGCTTCAAAAAAGAGAAGGATCTATTGGCCTGAAAAGTCCAGCTCTAGATCATACGGAAGCATCTGCCAGAATAACAGTGGAAACAAAGGACAAATCACAAGGTGTCTCAGAAGTAAATATTAAAATTCCCAAACTAAAAATACCAAGATTCACTTTCAAAACTCTCCCAACTGAAGCTGATGTTTTAGTGTCAAAAGTAGTAGCAGATCCAAAGGGATCTAGTACTGACATTGAAATAGTGCAACTGCAAGCAAGCTCTGCTATCCCTGAAGAAACACCAGGGGCTCTAGAGGGTGGTGTTCAAAAAGCAAAAAGCAAAATTCTAACACTGACTGAACCTGACATTAAAACAGCACAGATGACTGCTACCGTAGAGTCCTCCCTTTCCCATGCAGGGCAAGACATTCACTGGTCGTATGTAGAGGGCCAAGAAGTGAGTGAGAAAGTAGAACCTGAGCATGTTGCTATTGAAAGGTGTGAGATTTACACTACTGAAATAGTGAAAGAGTCAGAGATCCTCTCATCAGAAGTCAAAACTGCTACTTTGGGATTCTCATTGCTCAAGGTGAAGTTGCCTGAATCACACAGCAACTTAGAAGTGCTAGTCCAGCAGCCAACGACAGAAAGTGTATCAGTGAGCAAACCTGAATGTGCTGATGAAAGCTTTAGAGTAGCAGCACAGACGACTGACAGTGCTGAGCTTAAACTATCTGACAAATCACACGGTGAGACTGAAAAATCTGGTGGAGAAGTAAGTTTGCCAAAGTTAAAAACACTGGCTGTTGAAGTAAAGCCTTCCAGTAAAGTTGAAGAGAGTCTTCCTGATAAATCACCAGAGGGAATAACTGCAGGTCCTCTCTCTAAAGATGAGGATGTAGCTGAAGCGCTAGAAGATGAAGAAAANCGCTGAAGTCGACGTGACCCTGCCTGGATCCGAGATCCAAGTGCCTATTTCTGATGTTTCCATGGATTCCTCATCTGGAAGAGAGGGTGATATGACTAAAGCTAAAAGTTCTCTTTTTAGAGTACCTAAGGTTTCTCTTTCTAAAAGTTCGAAATCTCAGACACAGAGTACGTCTGCAGCTGAAGTTTCTGTGTCAGAAGCCATTTGTTATTCTTTAACAGAGGATAGTCCTGCTGTTATTTCATCCAGTTCTGGATCTAAATCTCTTCCGGACAATAAGGGAGAGAGTATTTCTAAAAATACTAAATTCAGAATACCTAGCTTGGGTTTCTCCAAAGTTGATATTGGTTCTAAAATTGAACAGGATTCCCCGTTACCAAAAGGGGATATTACTCTTACTAAGTATCAGATGCATCTAGCGGAATCTGAATCAAAAACATTATCTCTTACTAACGAGAATCTTGCTGTAGTGGATCTTGAAATTTTAAATGAACGTGTTTGTTCGGAGCAAGGGAATCTGAAGCCAAGCGGTAAAACAACAACTGCTGAAATACCTGTTGTTGACACAGAGGTTACAGTTAAAATTCATAAATTCCGAAAACCAAAATTTGGAATTTCTTGGTCTAAAGGAAAACCATCAGAAAGTGACATTGGTTCCAAAGTGGAATCTGAAATTCCTAAGGGAAGGATAACATCTGATATGACTGATACTGATACTGAAAAACCAATTCAGACCTCTGATGCTGAATTAGGTTTAAAGATGCACAAGGCTTCACCTGAAGTTGTTGTGGATGCACCAGCGCTGGATGTCAGTCTCCCATCAGTGGAAGTTACCATGCCAAAATTAGAAGTGGAAATCCATGGCCCAGGTTTAGAGTGCAGGGCAGAACAGGAAGTGGTTTCAGGAGAGAAGGACACTGAGGAGAAAGAAAAGAAATTCAGAACATCAAAATTCAAACTGCCTTCATTTAGTTGGTCACCAAAGAAAGAAGCTGCTGTTCCTTCTGGAGGTGAGGGACATCTGGAAGAACCCTCATTCCCTAAAATTAAGAGTGAAAAAGTCCAGGACTCTCTTCCCATATTGGAAACTGATGTTTGTGTCCCCAAACAAGAAAAGGAATATGTTTCAGTACAGAAATCTGAGAAACGGAGTAGTGGAGAAGGGGCAGGAATGGGCATAAAAATGCCAAAAGTTACAGTCCCGACTTTGGAATTTTCCAAACCACTAGTCAAAGCTCCCAAAATAGAGATGGATACTAGCATGTCTACAGGTGAGGTTACACTTCCTACATGTGAAGAAGATGACCTGACGTTGAAATCAGCTGCTGCTAATTCCAGCCTGTCCACCTCAGATATTAAGATGATAACTGAAGGCTCCCTTGAATTGAAGAGTCCTGACACAACTGTTGAAAGATCAAGTGAAATCGCTGTGGGTGATGTAGAAATAAAAATTGAAGGTCCTGAAGGAAAACCAAAAGTGTCTAAATTCCAAATGCCAAAGTTTGGAATTACACATTCTAAAGGGAAAGGGTCAGAAAAGGAGGTCAGCCAATCTATATCAGAAGTCAAGGTTCCTCAACTAAAAGCAATGGTAGAAATAGGTGACATTGCTGTTGAAGCACCAAATTTGGAGGTGGAGTATGGTACAGGAACAGAAACTTACAGCCCTATAGTCAAAATGACCAAAGCTGACAATAAGACATCAGAGGCTGATGTTCATCTCCCATCAGCTGACATTTCTATTCCAAAAACAGACAATGATATTCAGGATTCAGATACAACACTGAAAATCAAAGGGGAAATAAAGCAAGATGGAGATGGAGAAGAGAAAGAAGGAAATTTCAAAATGCCAAAATTCAAACTTCCATCCTTCAGTTGGTCACCAAAGAAGGAAGCAACTGTTAAACCGGATTCTGGAGCAAATTCGGAAGGTCATAAACTTGGTGTAACATCAAGCAGAATTGACACAGAAGTGAAAGGATCTGCAACTGATGATCAAGGTACTGGCTCAGCCCTTGATCCGGAAAGATCTACAGGAAAAGTTGAACAAAAAAGTCCAATTAAAAAGCCTCAATTTGCCATGCCTAAAATTTCACTTTCCAAGATAAAGGTTCCCAAATCTCAGACTTACTCACCAAAAGTTGAAGCTGATGCTACTATTCCTAAAACTGAAAGAGAGGGTGATGTTTCAATACAGATACCTGATACAGAAAGAAGTCATTCTGAAAGGACAGAAGAAGGGACACAAATAAGCATAAAACTGGCTGATGTTAAGATCCCCCCTTTAGAGCATTCCAAAATAGAAACTGGAGCTTCCCAAACTGAAATAGGGGTCAGCTCAGCAAAGATTGATACTTCTCTGCCTCTCTCAGAGGGGAGTTCTCAACAGGTTGTCCTAAAATTGAGTTCTACTGATGAAGATACCATTGAAAAAGCAGTTATTAAGTTCCCCACAGGAGAAGCTTCAGTTGAACTGAGGAGCCCTGAAACAGTAACAGAAAGATCATCAGTTGTGGATGGAAGAAAGATGAAATTGGAAGGTCCTGAAGGGAAGATTAAAATGCCCAAATTCCAGAAGCCAAAGTTTGGAATCTCCCTAACAAAAGGGAAAGGCCCAGAGACAGAGATCAGCTCTCCAAAACCAGAAGCTGAGCTAACCGAGATAAAAATGACAGATGAAATTGCTGACAGTGCTGTGGGAGTTCCTGCATCAGAACTTACATCTGGTATGTCAGATCCTGGAGTAAGTGTTTGTAAGATAAAAACACCCCAAGTTCTGACAGCTGGCATTGAAGCTCCAAAGGCAGACATAAGCCTCCAGTCAGTGTCTAAACCAATGACAGAGGGAGCTCTTGAGAGCCCTGAGGAGAAAGAAATCAAATTACAAGAAGAACACGAAATAAAAGCTGAAGAAGTTCAGATTGAAGAACATCAGGGATGGTTTAAAATGCCAAAATTCAGAATACGTGCATTTGGCAGGACATCCTTAAAGGAAAAAAAAAGTGATGCTGATATTGAAAGAAGTACGGAAAAAGCTCAGGTAGGCATTCCCTCTGCCGAAGTGCAACCTGAAACAAGTATACCTGAAAGCACCTTCTCATTACCACATGCGGTCACTGAAATTACTATTGGAAAAGAAGGGATTCTAAAATTAGGAGATTCTATGAAGAATTCTGATGTTAGCTTGTCAAAAATGGAAGGAGATATTTCATTATCCACTAAAAGAACAGATAGTAGAGTGAGTATTCCAAAACCTGAAACTTACGCAGACATAGTTAAGCATGGTGCTGAAGGACAAAAAATGCATACTTCAGAATTCACAGTGTCTTCAGCAGAATTGTCTAAATCATACCAAAGTGCTTCAGAAATTGACAAAGACAACAGTTTAACGTGTACTCTGACTCTTCAAGAGCATAAAGTCAAATCACATGATACAGAAGTCTCAAAGGTAGAAAGCTCCACTAAATTAGAGACTTCAGGATTAGGATGTAAACCATCAGCAGCTGAAATTACTCTGGATGCAACACAGGAGAAAATAAATGTTAGTCTTCCAAAGGAAAAGCTAGATGTTCAAAATCAAGAGGGAGTAATTAAAAAGGAAAAGATAAAGGGTGAGATGAAAGTTATAGGAAAAGACAGTGAAGGAAGCCAATTAAAAAGGCCTACATGTGAATGGTCTACAACAAAGGGATCAGAAGATGGTGCTTATGTTACAGCTAAACCAGAAGATCTAAAGGTAGAAGTTCCAGGAGTGAAGATGGATGCTAGAGTAGATCCTGAAATGAAATTTCAAGTGAAAAGTGTTGAAAAGGACATGTCTGCCGGGATGGAAGTGCAAGTAGAAGATAGAGCAGAAACAAGTAAAATTAAAACATACAAGTTTAAGATTCCGAAGTTCAGAATGCTGCATTCAGAAGTGAAGGGTTTTGAAGGTGATATCAATTTGCCAAAGTCAGAAGCTGATTCCGTATCTGAAACTGAAATAGGCACAGCAGAAATGCAGCTTCAAAAAAGAGAAGGATCTATTGGCCTGAAAAGTCCAGCTCTAGATCATACGGAAGCATCTGCCAGAATAACAGTGGAAACAAAGGACAAATCACAAGGTGTCTCAGAAGTAAATATTAAAATTCCCAAACTAAAAATACCAAGATTCACTTTCAAAACTCTCCCAACTGAAGCTGATGTTTTAGTGTCAAAAGTAGTAGCAGATCCAAAGGGATCTAGTACTGACATTGAAATAGTGCAACTGCAAGCAAGCTCTGCTATCCCTGAAGAAACACCAGGGGCTCTAGAGGGTGGTGTTCAAAAAGCAAAAAGCAAAATTCTAACACTGACTGAACCTGACATTAAAACAGCACAGATGACTGCTACCGTAGAGTCCTCCCTTTCCCATGCAGGGCAAGACATTCACTGGTCGTATGTAGAGGGCCAAGAAGTGAGTGAGAAAGTAGAACCTGAGCATGTTGCTATTGAAAGGTGTGAGATTTACACTACTGAAATAGTGAAAGAGTCAGAGATCCTCTCATCAGAAGTCAAAACTGCTACTTTGGGATTCTCATTGCTCAAGGTGAAGTTGCCTGAATCACACAGCAACTTAGAAGTGCTAGTCCAGCAGCCAACGACAGAAAGTGTATCAGTGAGCAAACCTGAATGTGCTGATGAAAGCTTTAGAGTAGCAGCACAGACGACTGACAGTGCTGAGCTTAAACTATCTGACAAATCACACGGTGAGACTGAAAAATCTGGTGGAGAAGTAAGTTTGCCAAAGTTAAAAACACTGGCTGTTGAAGTAAAGCCTTCCAGTAAAGTTGAAGAGAGTCTTCCTGATAAATCACCAGAGGGAATAACTGCAGGTCCTCTCTCTAAAGATGAGGATGTAGCTGAAGCGCTAGAAGATGAAGAAAAAAACATAACCAATGAAAAAGACAAGACTGACAGTAAAAGATCTCCTGGAAGATTCAAATTTTGGCTTCCAAGTATTGGCTTTTCATCTTCTGCTGATGAAACAAGCATGGATTCTAAAACAGAAGTTAAAAAATCAGTTCCAGAAGATGTGAAACCTGCTGACACATCAGATAATGATTCTTCTAAGCAAACTGAAAAAACTGGATGGTTTAGATTTCCCAAGCTTGGTTTCACATCTCCTTCCAAAAAGGCTAAGACTGTTGGCAAAGAAGACATGGGTCATAAAGAGGGAAGAATCTCAGATGAAGATAGCCCATCAGATAAACCTGATGTATTTTTTGATGCACAGGAAAGCTTATCACCTAAAGAAACAACAGAGGGTGAAAAAGTTGAA
Source organism: Syrrhaptes paradoxus (assembly GCA_013400615.1). Classification (NCBI taxonomy): domain Eukaryota; kingdom Metazoa; phylum Chordata; class Aves; order Pterocliformes; family Pteroclidae; genus Syrrhaptes; species Syrrhaptes paradoxus. The sequence goes on along the minus strand of VZTO01004786.1, from coordinate 315,347 downwards.
ATTGATGGGGCCTCATCTGATGTTCCAGTTTCTCGAACTATTGTGACGTCTTCAGCAAGAACTGAACTAATCTTGTTGGAGGAAGAAAAAGATAGTCAATGTACTATTCCTGGAGATCCAAGCAAATAAAGACAGCCTTTTCTCAACCCTCAATGAAAATAAAATTGTCTATATGTACAGAAAAAATGCTTTCTTAATTTTCTAGTATCTGAAAAATAAACAAAAAGCAAAGCTGATGCTAATGAAAATAGTTGAACAGAATTTACCACATTTAAATTTTCAAGATCATGGATGTGCTATTCTGTACACTAATAAAGATACTGATTTCTTCAAATCTGACCCAAAGATGACAATCATGCCAGGTACAGAGGAGACCATAGTTTTAGCGAAGTCTGAAAAGATGACTGAACCCTGAAAGCAAAACATGGAAAGGCTTGATGATAGCAAAAAGACTTGTTAAATAGGGTTCTCAAAAACACACCAGTTATGTTTAGGTTAAAGGTTACTTCCGGGATGGAGTATAAACTAGTACTATGAGAACTATATTTACTTGTTTAGATTTTGGACCTTTCTGACTTACTTTTGCTTTCTTATTAAAATATTTTTCTTTATTTCAGCTAAGGTAATATGTATATTCCACAAACATTTTACAATGCAAAATAAAACCAAAATACTAGTGTAGAGAGACTAACGCTTTACCTCTTCCTCTCTTCTCATTTTTTTGGTTATTGTGGTGGGTCATATTTAGCCTTAAAAGAATTTTTTTAAAAACACCAAACAACAGAATAAATTCAAGACCAAAAAATATATAACTAATTCACACTTTTTAAGATGCCAAAATAAAACATGCTGACAAAGAATAATTATTAAAATGTGGATAAATAAATTTTAATGTATATATTTATTGGGTAGTTAAATGCACAGAATGGTCTGCCACACTGGTGGAATTGCTTCAAAGATTTTCTGGGAAAGGAGATGTATATAATTGTTTGCTTCTTTGTTTATATTAATGCTCTGTCAAGTGCACAACAAAAAAACCGAGTGCTTATGTGACAGCCTCCACGTGTATTATTAACACTGTCTGTATTCTTAATTCACAATAAACTCACCATATGAATAATAACTTGAGTAGCGTGAGTCACTGATAGTGCTGTTAGCATTTTCTGATTCTGAAAATCCCAGCTTAGATATGCAAAAGGTTTGAGTATACCCCACTGTCTGCTGAAGTGGCTGCTCAGTGACAGCACAATTTGTAAATACAGTGGTAATGGAGACTCTTCACTCATTACAATCCCAAGTTTCATAGCTTTGCATGTGCAGACATACTTCATTATAGTAGTTTTCTCATCCTGTATTTTCTTTCTCCATATTTTACTTAATACAGGGAAAGCAGACAGAGCAAAATATTTAGAAACTGGGCTGTAAAGGAAGTGTACTTGGTTGTTGAACCATCTGTAGCCTGAGATGTTCTTCATTTCTGTATCTTTGCGGTAGGCTTCAATATTCTAAAGAGAACTGCTGGCAATTATTCTAAAGAGAACTCTCTGAACAGATTGCTCACGTAAGTATTAGGCATATATCATTTATTTGGATCATGCAGCATTTCCCTGAAATTTCCCTAAGTGTAAAAGTCGTTATTCAAGAGACCCAAAATTACCACATCATACAGCAATGGCATATAGCAGGACCAAGGAAATAATTGTGATCAGGACAGAAAAATTGAATCCAGAAAGAGGTAATGTATTTAATAAAGGACATCCCATTCTAACAGCAGCTCACACCTGCCTGCAAAGCAGCCTTCACATAACACGTTTCTCAAGTAGTGTCCATTTACTTAGGCCAACAATAAGAATTGACCTAGACAGCACTGAATGTAGGAGTCTGTTGTAAAGGTGACAGAACTAAGTCAATTAAAATTGAGCTCTGAGACAGCAATGACCACAGAGTAACAATCACAATGATGTTGTTAAAAGAGGAATGAAATATTTAAGGGAAGAGCGGTACAGAAAAGAAGCAGCAATAAAATCTTCCTCCAAATAGGCTACTGTCAGCTTTGGGAAAGGTGCAAGTTAGCAAAAAACAACAAGAGTACAAAGTATTACGCAATGGTCTGACCACAGGAATAGCTAAGAACAGCCCTCAAAAGAGTGGAAGGAGCACAGATACAAAGTGCAGAACACAGACATTTTGCCAACAGGCTGATTCTGACTCCACCTGCATACTTAGTTCGAGATACTCAGGTTGTTCTTCTAACTGTGTAGGTTTCCTTGATTACTGCTACTTATTTTTTTACATCTGAAAAAGTGGGCTGTTCAGCTAAACATCTACATACAGTCTCCAGACAAACAAACCTACAACAGTGATTTGACATACAAAAGAAGGTATAAAGGCATTAAAAAGAAAGACACTCCCAATCTGGTAATTTCTTTTGTTAAGACATGAATACATCTCTATTGGTTTTCTATTTTGTTGTTATATTTGAAGCAGGACCTCTCATATATCCCAAAGGCAAGACAGTCAAAATTAATCCTGAATGAGATAAGCCATATGAAGAATAGTATAGTGTAGCATAGCATAGCATAGCATAGCATAGCACAGCACAACACAGTTCAATTGGAAGGGATCTACAGCCATCATCAAATCCAACTGCCTGACCACTTCAGGGCTGAACAAAAATTAAAGCATGTTATTAAGGGCATTGCTAAAATGCCTCTTAAAGCACTGGCAAGCTTGGGGCATTGACTACCTCTCTAGGAAGCCTGTTCCAATGTACCACCCTCTCAATATAGAAATATTTCCTAATGTCAAGTCTGAACCTCCCCTGATGCAGCTTTGAACCATCCCAGGTGTCCTATCACCGCATCCCAAGGAGAAGAGCTCAGCACCCCCCTCTCTGCTTCCCCTCCTCAGGAAGCTGCAGAGAGCAGCAGTCTGTAAGTGCCCATGACAGAAGAGTTATCTTCCAGGGATTATGGAGATATTTATGACTGTCAAAAAATTTAGTGTACATTGATATAGCATAAATGGTAGATGAAAAGTTTTCTCAGTACCTGGATGAAAGCCACAAAAGTATGATTTATCTGGATCAGCTGGGAAAGGAAAATCCTGGGTAATGGGGGAAAAAACTGAGAACAGGTTATACTAAAACTTTTGGAACAAGCTCGTGTGAAGTCAGATGACCTTGCAGTCCTGTCAGAACTCATAAAACTTATGGAGCCAGCTAGGTTCGGTCTTGCTGTCATCTGCACTGCTGTCAGCAGCACTATAGCCGCGTGCACTGCACCAAACCAAGTGCTCTCAGAAGTGAGACTGATGGGAGAGCGGCGCAGCAGCTCTGTGTCAAAGCCACTCCGGTAAAGCAGGGCTGGTTCACTTAACTTGTGCTCCATCGTAACACGGGTACACGAGATGAGCTGATCAGAGGAGAGTATTCATGCTCAAGAGCCAAACCAGCAACTTTTTCTAGACAGGAATAAGCCAATACTGAGAAAAATCTGAACTGCCTGCAACCAAACTAGAAAATCAATCCAAGGATAATAAATAGATACTAATAAATACTACTGGAGGCCACAGCTTACATTTGGTACAGTCCTTAACTTGAGGAAATCACAATCTAAATTAAAGAGACAGGGTGGGTGGATAAGGACTATTATTAACCCTGTTTCATAAATAGAAAAGTACTAAGAGACTCAAAGCCTGGTTGTAATTTACACCATGTTCCAACTTTAGAATAGAGAACAAGTAAATTAGAATCAGGCTACAAAGAGGCCTAAAAGGTCTCACAAGGAACCAGGGAAACAAACTCGAGTGCCTCTTAGATCTAGTTCATGAGTCTTAATCATAAACCCCTTCCTTCATATGTAGAAGAAAAACAGCACATATGATGCCAGTAAAGAAAATGAAAGAGCATGAAGCATAAGCGTCAATTTTTCCTTTATAAGCTGAACCTTACCCTTATTTATATTACCAGAAGATAAGTCTCCCGGCTTGCTCAGAAACTATGTCCCACTGAATAACTCATCCAGCACTGTCAGATTTGAGCCCACAGGTAGAGGAGAAAGAAGTTTTGGTCTTATTCCTGCAATATCTGTTTCCACAAGAGAGTGAAAACATAGCTTCGAGTGCCATCTAGAGGAGTGCAGGCCTCTACAGAAAATGGGTTTGTTGGTTAGAGATCTAACTCCTCAAACAGATTTTCAAACTGACCCACCATTCCCGTGTTCTCATTGCACTGGGAAAAATCTGTCTGATATCATTCTTGCATGCAAGTATTAATACAGATATGCTTGTTGATACAGGACAATAAACCCGAGAAATGGAGCTAGTGAAAACCAGCTGGGGAGGTTCTACTTTGCCAGAAATTTTAATTAGTGAATGGAAATCTCAACATATTAATCAGCCTCTAGAAAGGAAATAGGGGAGAGCACTGAAAGCACCTGCATCTTCCTCAACATGTTTGCATGTCTGTGAATACTCACAAAATTTCAGTGTTCTCTGTAAACGTAGCTACATGACTTAAAAGTTTGCCTTAATATACAAGCATCGATCATTGTAATGATGGATAAAACAATCCAAGGAATCTCAGAAGTGTCTGGAAGAGATAGCTAAGGAGCAGCCTGGAAATCTAAAAATGAAAAATTGGTTGGGAGAGTCTCTAAAAGACTCATGAGGAAGGGGCCTTATTTACATGCGGATTTGTGTGTATTCACAAAGATATAAATCAGTCCACACATAAAAGATCACAGCAGGTTCCTTTGTCATTCACAGCACAGAGCAGGGGTTCAAAAGCACCAGATGCTTCCTCTGGAGGATGGGGAGGTTGCAGCATCATGGGGAAGCCTGTACTCCCACTACCCAGAGCTGTGTCTGCAGCAAGAAAGAGATGGCCTCAGAGCCAAAATGCAACTGAATGAGGCCCTGCCACACGGGAGTGAAGCCATCAGCTGCCACATGCCTTTCAGGGCTGGAGAGGTCTGCTGTGGTTTCACAGCTCAGATACAGAGTGCCAGGACAGGGTCAGGTTTGCCCGACCCTTCTGCGCAGCCGTGCTGTGGGCTTTTGCCTTGGGCTCTCTCGCCTCTGCTGTATATCAGTCACAGAGAAAAAAGTTCACTTTGTGACTCCACTTCCAGTATCAGGCAAAGATGCACAGCCCTGGTGAGATTCACTGAGCCCCAACGCAGCACTCATGCGGCAGCTTGACCCCGCTCCCTCCATCCTATTTGCTGCATGACGCCAATGCACAGACATCCAAACATCCCCAGATGCTCAGGGGTCCAGGGCAGCTGGGCTGGAAGCTGGCCCCAAGATTTAAATCCCAGGTATTTAACTCTGGCAACTAGCCTCAATACTTAAACACAGGTATTTCCCTGTACCTCTAATTCCAAAATGCTTTTAAAGATCTGCCCTCACTATTGTAGGTGATTACTTACATGGCTCAAATCTGAAAGTGGCCAGGAGTTTATTAAAAATATGCTTAAACACATGTAAGCAAACACTGTTTATGGAACATTAAGGTTGAAATATATAGCTTCCTAAGATAAAATAGCACAGCAATAATGATCTGCATCCCTGGGGTACTAAGATCTAGATGTATCTTCCATGTTTGCTTTAGTATCAGACAGCTTGCCATATAACGCTGTATTCATTTCATTAACTCTGGGATGAGGTAATCACACAAAAAAGGAAATGTCACACACTGACTGATGGTTTTGCAGGTAGAGTCAACTATGAGATGTTCTCACATCATCGAATCATGTGGACGCCACAAGGAAGTGATTTCTCTGGCAAAAACATAAAGAAGAAAGCTCCTAGTTTTGCACGGGAAACAAGGTTCAAATATATTTTTTGTTTCTATTTTAAATGTATATTTCAATTCACTTCAGAGTCTGCCGCTCCAGTTACAGTCTTTCTCTCCCTGCACATCTTCCAGATTCACTGCATATTTGGAATTCCAGTCTCTCTCAAAAAGGTTTTTTAATTGTTCCTGGATAGGCAGTTGCCTTCTTTGCAGGTTGGTGGAATTCTGTTTGATAATTAGTCCCACACCAGCTGTATTAACGAAGTAATCTTCTGACCAATTGGAAGTCCCTATGCAATGAAAAAGTAGCTAATTAGAAAACATTCATTTCCCAGTGTTCTGTTTGATCTCCACACTTGTTAAATTCACGTTGCCTGGCTTTGCTGATTTGCTGTACAAGTGCAAATCTCATTAGGACCAACAGAGCAGCAAAAAACAGGTCACCTCCTTCTTACTCCAGACCCCAGGTTTTGGAAATTCAGTAGGAACTGCAGCCCTGAAGCTTGATAACCTTCTGATTCCTTACAGCCTGTGACAGAGATGCACAAATCTACTTATTGTAAATATGGGAATAGAGTGCAACATTTGAATATAAAGAGGAGTAAAAGACAGTGTTTGATATGAGTTTATGTGCTTAAAGAAAAAAAAAACTTAATGGACTTAATTGTCTTTATTTGTTAAAGGAAAACAAGAGGAGAAACTGGACCCTTTGATCAATAAATCCTCAGGGGCTGTTCAGAGCTCAGCATGAAATGCTTGCTTTTAAACCAGGCAAAGCTGTCAGTCCAGCTGTAGAGATTGTCTAGAGCTCTCTCCAAAGCTACCACAATTCAGAAAATCAAACACTGTGAAAAACAAACATTTTATCACCTAGCACTTCTCCTGGTGTTCGCCTTTTCCAGAAAAATCTACTGTCAATTCCAGAAGGCACTTAGGCATGAAAACAAATCTGCGTGTCTGTCTTCAAGACAACTCAGTAAGAAACAGGTTTTATTAAAGGCAATTGGAGTTGCAAGTCCTCAGCCCATTGGAAGACTGGGCTATTTGCTGGTTTGCATTGCTTGGAGGATGAGCTGACTGAAATGAGAGAGCTTGTTCACATTCCCTTTTTTGAGGGATCCTAATAAAAGAGTGAAAAATAAACACCATCCTGACTTTCAGAAACTGAGCAGCAATTGACATTGCTGTTTTCTCATTTCCTTTCCTGGAATTCTGTTCAACAAACAGTGCATGGAATTAATTCCTCCCAGCAATTTCTTTTTATTAAAGCAAGATAATGTTATACACTAGAGCATCAGCTATCACTGCATCATTCTGAACACAGCCTGTGAAATTCCCGCTGTGCTTGTCACAGGCTGTGCACTCAGACGTGTCATGCTCTGTTCTCAATGGTTCACAGTCATATGAAATAATCTCTTACTGAACTTGAGCTACATTATTGTCTCCCCTTCACACCTCTGCTTCTTTACCCATGGCAGGCATTCTGATAAAGCCATATACTTTGATATGTTTATCTGCTTTACATGGCAAAATGAGGGTTTTTTTGATATTGCAGCCCATCCTATCTCAGTCTCAGTCTTCTCAATCTGAAGATACTGTAAGCATTTAGAATAATGGAATACATACCAATATAAGCGACTTTATCAGTCACCATGTATTTGTTGTGATTCACTCTCCCATGAGGAATATTTGTGTGATTCAGAACTGGAACAATGAAGAGTTTCTGGAAGAAATTAAAAACAAAAGTAGAAATACCAGAGTGAGGAGAATACTGAATAATTGGACAATGCAGACTTTCTATATTTTCAAAGAATAGAATAGTACAAATAGAACAGAATAGTCTACTCACTATTATTAAATTTACCATAAAAGAGATTTTACTGTTATCCAAGAAAACTAACAAATAGTACTTCCACTATACATAAAGTTGGATAAGCAATTGAGATCAGATAAGGATAATGTTTGCTTCACAATGTTCCATTAGTGGCACAGCTATTATCATTACAGGGCAGACAATTAAATGCCGTTTTAGGCAGCTGTTTAATAGCTCTGCATTTACCACTGATTGCTGCTCTTATTTTGTGCTAGAATGGGCTGATCACAGACACAAGGAGTACTGCAGGCAACAATAATGCCTAACTTCTTGTGTTAGCTCTTACTAAAATCTACATTTCTGTTCCTTTTTTTTTTTTTTTTTTTAAATCATTCCTCCTCACTTCTGTGTCTTCTCTCTCTCATGGTAACTGCATCATGTTGGGAACTTCCACACTATTCCCACTCCACTTGATGCATTCCAGCCTGGTGCCCATGGCCTCTGTGTAATATTTAGTGTTCAAAAGTGGGTCCATTTGTATAGGCAGTCAGCAGAGCGCTCAGCTGTAAAAAACTGACAGAGTTAGACCTATTTAAGATACTTCATAGAGGAAAAGGTCTAAGATAAGAGCACTAAGTTGACATACAAGCTGTTACTGTCATGTTACTCAGTACAAGTGACTTGCCTGTCGCAAGCTCTGCAGCTAGGCACATCCCTTGGTATCACTAGTAGCTTGCGATAGCTGCTTCCTCAAAGATTATCTCTTGGGTCTTATTTTCTCAAGGACCTGAAAGAGTCAGTGCAACAATGGACAACCTGCTTCTCTAAAACCTGATACGTGCACACACAACTGGCAGCGTAGACTCAAAAATCAGTGTGGGGCCCATATCCTAAAGCTGTCCTTCTAAAATCAGGTTTCTTATCATACCACGTCAACACTGATGTGGGCAGATGGGTTGTTGAGAGCACGCAGGGATCTCAGATAGTAGAGCATGTCTGGGTCAGAGTGGGTCCAGCAGCTGACCAGAAGGCGGATTTGTACTCTGTAGTTGAAAGCTGCACGTCTCAGAGCATTGTCAATGGCTGGCCAGTATCTAGACAAAAGGAGGTGAGTGGAAAAAGGGATATTTTTGAAACAGTTCCGTAGAAAGCTGTGACAATAAACTGAGAATACAAGTGACACCGTGCACAGATGGGATCTGTGTAAGAGAAGCACTTGTGCCTTCACTGGAGGTATAAATAAGATTTCTGCCTTCTACCCAGCCAGTTCTTTTCCCAGTGTGTTTTGAGATCTCCCATCTCTGCCAAATTGGGTTGAAATTGATCAAAAAATTTAAAGCTCCATAAAGTGCATGTACACAGATACACACACAGCATGGTGCCATCATGCTCATTTACCTAGGAAACTAAAAATAACAGTAGCAACTCCAATGTGAAGTCAGCTAGCTCATACAGAATCACAGAATCACAGAATCACAGAATGTTAGGGATTGGAAGGGACCTTGAAAGATCATCTAGTCCAATCCCCCTGCCGGAGCAGGAACACCTAAATCAGATCACACAGGAACGCATCCAGGCGGGTTTTGAATGTCTCCAGAGAAGGAGACTCCACAACCTCTCTGGGCAGCCTGTTCCAGTGCTCTGTCACCCTCACTGTAAAGAAATTTTTTCTCATGTTCAAGTGGAACCTCCTGTGTTCCAGCTTGAACCCATTGCCCCTTGTCCTATCACAGGATGTCACAGAGACAGCATGAAGTAAAAAAGAAAGCACAGAGCCCAGAGAAAGCCTAAGAGCCATTTTGCAGAATATGACCATTTTAGGACCCTGGAGACTTTTTTCTAGTGTCCATGGTGGCATCAGCCAGCATGAACAGGCTGTATCCCTCCCCATCCCTCCTTGCCCCCTTTAGTATGCTGTGTGCCCCTGAGGTAACAAACACAGCTGTGCTCTCGGGAACACGGGGCTGTCCATTTTCTTGACATTTGTGTGAGCAGTGGCTTAGGGAAGGAAATTTAACATCTTTCATCCAACTACACAACAGTAAAAGCTGGACAATGTACATCCCAGGACTAATGACTCCAAATACCCATGTAGCATTTTCATTCTGTAGATCCTAGTGAGTGCTGCATGGAGGAAGACAAGCATCTTTAGTGCAGGGTGGAGGACTGATACAGAGAGAGGTCTGGCATGCGTTCACAGTCCCATGAGCAATGACGAATTAATTTGCCTAACTTATTCCTTTTGGTCTTATGTACAAAGGCCTGAATTCTCAAAGCCTCCCTCACACATCATCCTATCATGACCAACAGACCAGCCATATGCTTTCAGGCTCAGGCTGACTTGTAGAACCTGAAAAACTCGGAAAACCATGCTATTTAGAAATGCTATATTTTTAAACAGTTTCCATTTCTAAAATATATCAGTTTCTAGCTGATTAACACTTAGGTATAAAGATAGTAGCTTTGATCCCTCTGCCTCAGCTGCTGGAGGAACCTAACCTGAACTAATCAGCCCCAATTCATTACACTACAGCTGGTTGCTGTGGAGATAGCCTGAGGCCCCGCGACGCTTTCCCTGGGCCTTTCAAACTCATGTTTTTATTAGATCAGGTCCTAGATGTCAGAAATGGTGGATTTAAGGCTTCAGAGGGAGAATGAGGAGTATTAACACACTCATTCCTAAGGGGGAAAGGAGACTATCCTTAGCTAAAAGCAGAGATGAGAAACCCAGAGATTCAACCGTACAACACAGAAACCAAAAATCCTCTAAGCTGTTAGATTTATAAAAATATCCTCCATGTGGAAGCTAGTCTTAGAGATTTTGTTTCAAGGACAGTGAAGTTATCTGTGTCTATTATCCTATGCCCTTCCTGCTAACACACACACGCCCAGCCGAGCAGCAGAGGCTTCACACAGTCATGCCACAGGACATGATGCATGGTATAATTCTGGCTGAATGGCAACCTGGAGCTCACCCTCTTCTTTAAAAGCCATATTGCATGTAATTATTTCACTTGAACTTACTTCTGTTGATCTGATCCAGGTGTTCCTGCTCCGGCAGGGGGATTGGACTGGATGATCTTTCGAGGTCCCTTCCAATCTCTAACATTCTGTGATTCTGTGATTCTTTATCCGATTATTTAGACGATTGTAAAACTCAAAAATGTTCTAAGTAGGCAATACTCAGAGCACTTGGTTGCATGTAAACTTTGTAATTCAAGCATATCTAAGAGGATTTGGAGTCTTGGTGGTTGCCCCATGACTGACTAACTTTCTGTGTTACTCAGATTGGAGTTGATGTGCAGAGTCTGCATAATTCTGCTGTGACCTTGGGTAGCCCACTGGGACCATGGCAGTGGTCCACCACACACAGTTTCATCACTCCAGAACACCACTACCACCTTCTCTTTGAGACATGCTGCTGCATGCACCCAGCACGCTTCAGGAACTTGGATGTCCTTAGATGGAATTATAAAAATATAAAAGCCCATAAGTTTATTTTAGAGACTGTTTCAGCTACCATTGCAAAGGTCAGCAAGGACAATTAAGAACTGACTTCCAAACTATGGGTCAGGTAGGTCAGGCAGGTGGCAGAGACAGAAGTCAAGAGTCTTCAGAAGTAGAAAACAGAGAGAAACAGAAGCAGAAGAGAGGAGCAAAGCAATATTTTCTCTTAAAAAATCCAACGTCAGATATCTTTCTGCTGTTCCCATTCCTATCTCTATTCATAAAGCTGCTCTGCTGTATTTTGAAGGGAGTTGTACCTGACTGGCCCTAATCTGGCACTTTACACTTTCTTGCTGTGTGAAGGGCACAGGAGGCTGCTCTGAAATGCTAGCGAAGCACATGGGCAATATTGGATACCATCCTTCCTGTACCATCAGTATTTGTGCAGTCCACAAGGCAGTCATGAATGCAGAGCAAAGCCTCAGTTCTCTCCACTCTGAATATTTTCATTGCAGAAGGCAGGGAATACTACATTTTTCCTTTAAATAGTGCAGTCAACTGATTTGCTCAGGGTTAAAATCGTACCTTTCTGGATGAACGAAACGGCTGGTAGGGAAATATTCCATCACAGAAACATAGACAAACTTCTGCGCCCCACTGATAATACTGATTATAGCAAAGAGGTCATGGGTGCGACCTTCTGGACAAAATGCTGGAGGAGAAGCCTGTAAAGAAGAAAACACGCAGGTCAGTGATTTCATCCTGTTTCTGTCAGACTGTGAGTCGTTTATATTAACATTTGTTCAGTTTTCATTAAAATAGCACAAAGCATTTGAGGTGGACCGGTGCTGTTCTTCATGCCTTCCATGTCCTGATGGGCCAGATACTTATTGACATATTGAGCCCACAGGTGATTAAAGGAGACCTCCACCCCATCCTTGCCATACTTCCTGACAGCTGAAGCTGAGTCAACCCTTATTCCTTGACTAGTTCCAGAGAAACCTGTTGAATGAATTATTATCCAGCTGGAGCACAACTAACTGAGGACTGCTGGAGAAACTCTTCTGGCCAATAGTTAAAATACGTCTTGTTATTTTAAAACATACTTACAGAAAGATAGGCTTTTGTCAAGATTCCATTAAATTCTACTTCCAGAGGACTATGCTTGTTAATGTGGGTGGAATAATTATGAGGCCAAGGGAATGGGATGGTAGCATTAGCATGTCCAAGATCCCAGTAAGTACTAAATGTTTTCCAGAGGTCTTTGGCCAAGCAGCTGCAGTTGTATATCACCGCACCAAACTCTTTAACCTGCAAAGAGAGCAAACTATGTCACAGCCTCAGAAAGATCCACCTCGACCTCCAGGAGTTTATTTGCTGTTTCTCAATCAATATTTTACATCATTATGATTTTTCTCTGTTATGCGCTGGGACATGAATTTTCTCCCAGATTTTTGAATATGCAGCAGCAGAGCTTACCTGAGATAAAGATCTCCAGTCCATATTTGCACTACCAATATATATGTGTTTCATATCTACAATCCAGAATTTGCTATGCAACACTCCTCCTGTCAAATGTCCAAAATCAATCTTTTTTACATGAGCCCCTGCAGAAAGATGGGGAGGGGGAAAAGAGTTTAGATACAGCATGGAGATGGTAATCTATACTGCTCCCCTGACAGCCAGAACATGTCTGGATGTCTAATACCTGCAGCTGGCAAGAACTACCAAAATTCACAAGCACTCATTCCTGGGAATATAATAACTTGCAAAAATAGGCAAAATGTGAACTTTAAGAAAAATCCTTAAAGGCACGATGATATACAGACAGAAATCACCAACTATTGAATACATCGTGCTTGTCCTGTGAACCTATGTAAGCACCATGCCTGAATAGGCCTTGGGGACCAGTTTCTCTCAGATGCCTTTTTGCATTAGTGAAGTTCTGAGGATGTCACTGAAGTGAGACAGTTACCTTTTTCCTCTAAAAGCTCAAGGTCAGTTGAATTTGTAGCCAAAGTTGGTATACTTGCTGCAACATACACAGAGACATTCTCTGCGAGTAATCTCTCAAACCTCTTCAGAATATCTTCACCCTGCATGGTACATTGTTCATATTTATATTTTGTTATGGAACATTTTGTAAAATATCTGCAAGTACAGTGTTACTAATGGATTCTTCCTTTGAAGAACCCCAATGCAAGCAATGTCAGAAATTTCAACTATTTCAGGAGTGTTTCAACCCGAGAAAAAAGGGAACAAATATTCTGATCCAATGTATGAATCAAAGCTTATTTTCTATCATTTCATGCTATTAGAAATGAGGTTTAAAAGTACAACCACAAGCATCCCAGACTTCAAAGGTAAATGCCACAATGAAGATCAACTCTTGGATGCTAATGCTCAACAGATCAGCTGTGTCTTTTCTCACTGAGGTTAGAATTGACAGAGACTGTCCTAAACTGAGCTGTCCCTTCAGCAGAGACAGGGCTCACCCTTACATCTGTCACTTTATCTTCTTCTCATGTGGAGGAAATGAGTCAGCTTACAGCACCAGACCCAGCTGGTGAGGAAAAGAAGAGTGGTCCCAGAGAGTGAGGACAATGAGAAAGGTGTGCCAGGAGGGAGGCAGAGGCTCTGCTCACAGCAATAAAAATCGGGTCTATGAACAAACAAACATGATTCCTCGATTAACTGCTGTATACAGGATCCTGTAGGCTCTTCAGCCATGCCACTGGTGCCCCTACCACAGGTTGACCATTTGCAGGGTAAGTGTGGATATGAGACTGGCCTCTGGGTTGCTCTTACAGCATAGAAGTATTGAGAGACATGGACAGAGCCCAGATGGAGTCTAGCTTGACTGGAGGAGGAAAGTTGCCGTGCGGCTTCAGACCAACACAGAAAACCTTTCTGGGTTTGCAGGAAGAGTCCAGCAATGTCTCTGGGAGACAGACCACACAGTGAATCTGCCATCTGCCATATGTACATGAGATATACAACTGCAGATGTACTTGTCATTTATTTTCTCCTACCTGTTTGGAAGATGAATCATTGACGTTGATATCCTTCCCCGTGAGAGACCAGTAGTAAGAAGCCACATGAATTTTTTCCTGGGCTATATCAAGGAGTCTCATCCAGGCTTGGTACAAGGGTTTGGCTGCAGTGCTATTTATCTCAAAAGGTAAGTCATAAGGAACATTTTCCACAAGTTCAAAGCTGCAAAGAGAATTGTATATCGTGAAGCAAGTGACTGTGACCCAAGCAGGAAAACAAGCACCTGTCATGCCATACAGTTGGCCACTCTGAACATCAACATCAAAAGCAAACAAACTGAGCTGGACAAACAAGCTGGGGGTACTCTGTGTCAAAACACCCTCCAGCCGCTGAAAGAGGGTGAGCTCAACAGAGGCTGCTTTGCCCACTGTTGCTCTGCTGCCTCCCACTACCACCACAAAGGGTGGGTGGCTGGAGGTGGTGGAGCAGCTGCAGAGCTGTGCTGAACATACAAGCATAGGAACAATAGTGGAGCTGCGATACTACCCCTACAGCCCCTCGTAACAGGCAACTACTAGTGACCCAATGCCTAAACAACACCCCCACTCTTCCCAAATTCGTGGTACTTTATCACTTATTATGGAACGGGAAGAGAACAAGAGCCATGCTGATACTGGCAGGATTGTAACTATTTTTACACCTGGTGATTGCTCCTCTCTGTGCCATTGGTCTTGGCTTACCTGCAGGAATCATTGGACTTATTGGTGTCTTCCTCAGTTACTGTGGTTCCCAGGAGATCTCCATAGAGTCCTTCTTCCTCCTCCACCTCTTCATAAATGTTGGCAACTGCTGCTTCTTCCTTAGCATCGAGGACACTGTCCACTCTCATCAAGTAAACAGCCATCAGGACAAGAAGACCAAGTATCATAATTGCCCCTAAGATTTGAAACTAGAACAGAATTCAAATAGGAGAAGATTCAAGTGATCACCAAGTCACTGATACCCCAGCTAATGGATTATTACCTATTGCAGGGGAATAAATCACAAACATTGAATAGGGGCTCTGCTTTCAGCTACTGGCAGACAGCATTCTTAGACACAACACTGGAAGTGCAGACCACAAGCTACATAAGGGTTGGTTTTTGTGAGCATCATGATTTTAGTTTTATTTTCATTTTTCATGTGCCAACATATCAAAAACCTAGTTTTTTTTCAAAAAATGTATGAGTAGTTTGACATTGCTTTATTTTAGCACAAGAAAAATGAGTGTTCAACAAAATTTCTACCAACATCAAAACAAGGAAATCCATGACATAAGTTTAGCTGTGGCATCAAGCCCAGCACTACCATAAAGAGGCAGTTCATGAAGTCAGGGAAGAAAAAACAGGTCTGAAAACACCAGGAGCAGAAGGAAATTTTGTGGTTTCTGAACATGTTCTGTTTTTGTCTTTTAACTTAAACTTCACCTAAATGAAACTACACAAATCTCATTTACCCGTATGGCAAATGAATAGTATTTTCTTGTCCTTCTAGTGTGGTGAGTTANCTGAACATAGATGGAAAAAAAAATAGCCTGCCCACCTGGTATATCTGAGTCTGGAGTCCAGCCACAAACATACTGTAACATAGGGCACTAGGCTTTATATGTTGTTCTATATTAAGGAGGAAAAGACAACCACGAGTGCAGATCCATTTTCCCCCAACAATTACCATGTTTGGCTCCTGACGGCAATTCTTGGGAGCTGGGACCATCTACCATCCTGTGACAGGCAATGTGCATTTCAGAGTTGAGCTTTTGAACCTCTAGGCAGAAGTGGGTCTCGGAGTGGTCATGAGACTGTAGCTATAAAAGTGAGCTCCCAAAAGGGTACACATGAAACTTGCGCAGAAACCAGTTGCCTCCGAAAGCATCCGTTTCAGTTTCTATGTGGATAAAGTTTCTTACTTTTAATTTTCTCTGCTTTTCTCAAGATCCACAGTGCTGATAATGTTTCAGGCAGTGATTTGAACAATAAAAATGTTCTTAAACTGACTATTCACTTACATTTTGCTCTCTGGTTTGTTCTCCCTCTCACTGATGGCAAAAAAATCCCACCAATTTTTAACAGTTCTGCGTTTTGTCTCATGGGCGCATTGGCAAGACTTAAACATCGCACTGGTTTTAGAAGCCATGGCTAAGGGAAGAGATCTATTTTGAAGTCACATCTTGCCTGTCACGACGCTCTATCCTGTGATGTCCAGGTTCTCCAGGCATGCTGAATAAATAAATAAATGCTGTGCTAATGGTGGAAGTGAGGCTATTTGTGTAAGCGAAGTGTACTATCCTGAGCCAGGTCTGCAGGATTGGACTCCACATTACTCCCTCTGAGCAAGATTTGATTAGCCTACCAGATAATCCATGAGGGTTTTGTCACTCACTTGTTTACAAATAGGATTGAAACCTATATGGATTTCAAAAATGAGCAGTAAAATAATTTTTCTTAATGTGTTATTTCTTTTCAGAAATGTCAGTGTAATGTCAGCTCTTGTAAGCAAATGTAGGGTATCCCAATAATTACCGTTTTGACGTCTTTTTGATTGTTCACGCTTAATTTCATGTCGGAGGACTCATTAAACATCAGGGATGTTTTAAATGCTGTTTTCACAATCTGAAAAACAGAAATGTATGCAAGGGGAAAAACAAAGCTTTATGGCAACATTTATATAAAGCCAGTTATAGACTAAAAATGCAGGTTACTGCCATTGGTTTATGTAGTGCTCTGAGATTTAAGTACGGATCTATGCAACATCCTCACAGTATTATGGGTCTTGAGTGACATTAACAGACTCTGAAGTGAGAGGGAGAGACAGGTCCCTGCAGTTTTTCCCTGATGCTGTCTACTCACAAAAATCACTGCAGTAATTAATGTGCAAACAACTGCATCACTGCCTCTTCAAGTTATCCTCCAACACCCACTTTGGTCCTGTTGCAAGCTAATGTATTTGCCAACAAGCAATAATTAAGCGCAGAAGCTGTGGGTGACAGTGTACAGCATCAATGATGTCCTGTGTGTGACTCTATTAGGCTCCTGCTTTCTTCTTCTGTGTGTGAGTTGTCTTCAACATTGATGTCTCCTCCAGAAGGCACTCTGTTAAGAGGATATGGACAGGATGAAATCTAAACTCCTCTTTCCTCCTGTTTCAACTGTGACCCTGGGAAGTAAGTTAACTTCTTTTCCTCCTCAGCAGCATTGCTCTAATCTTGTGTTATCACCGGCAGAAGTAACCACAAGAGCGAAGACCAAAATACGCCCAAAGTCACAGCAGATGGTAGGGCAGGGGTACCTGGCCTCTTGTCTATTTTGCCGTCTCAAAAGGTCAAACCAAAAACTTCACATACACCCCGCACGTGGGTCATGAATCATCCCTGCACCAGCAGAGGTGAATTTACCCCGTAGGAGTCAGCTGTTGGTTTTCATGCTCAGAAGCAAGAAGCACATCCTGGGGTATGGAATATTTCAAAAAGTGCTACTAGATGATATCACCACCTGTCTTCTCCCCAAACCACTGCTTCCTGTCCTTGAGCTACTGGGTGTTTGTAGCCCGGAGGATGAACATGCTGTAATGGCATCAGATACACAGTCACTCTGTGGGTGGCCACACTCAAACAAGTTTTAGGTAGGAAGGATCCTGCCAGGCTTGTCCCATCCATCTTGCCACATGTTCACAGCTATTGTCACCTGAACTGGACGGGCTCATGGTGTCTGCCCTCCCACAGCAGTAAGGCAGCATGGCCACACATGTCCATGATGCATCCAGCTCCTGCCCGCTCCACCTTACTGTACAGACGCATGACCACGAGGAACAGGCAGGAGTTGGACACTGAACAGACATAGCCCTGAAGGCTTCTTGTGGGACCCAGCTCAGAAGAACTAGTGAGGCTGAACCAAAGAGGTGGAGGATGTCCTGGGAGACAAGGGAGGTGGGTTTGAAACAGTGACTTGGGGACATTGAGAGGGATGAGAAATGAGAGGGCCCAGGGAAAAAGGGCAGACAAGGGAGAATGAGAAAGGAGGAGAGGAAAGACAAAAGATGAACAGTCAGGATTAAAAGCATGCTAGAGCTGCAGAGATGAAACCTAAGTTTCCATTTCAGGGTCTGCTTGCTGTTGATATCAGCTGTATGCGGTACAGCAGTGCCTACTTTCCAAGGCAGTTTTACTCACACTTTTCACTGGCACTCCCTTTTACTGCCCCCAGATCCCGATGCAAGCTTTTACACTAGAAATGGTTATAAATGCTGGCAGGTAAATGTCCCCTGTCCCAGCCCTGGAGAAACCCAGCTGCTGCCAGCAGTGGGAGAGAGTTGTCTATTCCCTGGCGAATGTCAAGTCCCCACGCCCCTGAAATCTCAGTGTGTGCTTTAAGCACAGTACAAAGACACGGTGTCCTGCCCTAAAGAGCTGCCAGCCCAGGAAGAGAAGGGAGATGTGACACACCAGGCAGCAAAAGCTGTGTGACAGCAACGTCATTCTCCCACCTTGAGAGAAAATGGGAAAATACCAACCCAGAAAACTCAGTAGAGCAAAAGGAGGAGAGAGGCTAAGGAGTTTGGTAGGCAACAGAGGCAAAGGGATTTTGAAGGAGCAGGAGAAAGGCAGCTGGAAAACAGCAGCAGCAGCCCTTCAGCCCGGGGCAGGAGAGCCCAGCGCGGCTGCAGGCTGCACTCCCCAGCTCGCTGCCTTGGCTGGAGCTGTCTCAACCATCTGGGCTATCCGGTAACAAACAGCCCCCCCGGCTGCCCCAGGTGGTTCTCATCACAAACCAGAGCCTGCTTGGTGTCATCTCATCCCTCTGGCCCCCAGAGCTGAAGTCCTCCCATGACACGTTGGGCGGTCCAGGCAGTGTCTGGGGAAGGAACTGCAGCTGCAGGGGCACTGGCAGCCCTGCGATGGCCCCAGGAGGACCGAAATTGAGAGAGACTTGTTTCAGTTCTCTTTTCCAGCACAAGTTACAAAATAGCTTAAAAAAGCAGCGTTTCTCCTAAAACAGGAGAGCAAACAGATCTCATCTGTGCCATAACAGAGTCATCTACCATTTGGTTCAAAGGCCCTGTTGATATTTTTGCCCGGTGATGGGTCAGATTCCCAGCTGCTATCCAGAAGTCACGAGAACTGCACTAAAATATGCAGTTTAATTTTCAAGAAAGAAAACATGACAGACTCAACCAGAATTCCAAAGAATAATATTGTCGCTGGTCAGTAATTAACTATGGCTCCCTCTAAGCTTTCAGGGATTTACTAGCTGCCACCTTCAATGACTAAAGTTCACCCAAGAGCAATAAATACAAGTGCTACTTAGTGTTGCTTCACAGACTGGAACACAAGCTAATCCCACAATCTGCTGAGTACACACAAGAGACTGTTGTTTATAACATTAAGGGTGCCTTCCCCCAGCACTGAAATAATTTTTGGTACTTGTTTTCTTCATCTGCATAAAACTTCCAGATTTTGGATTTCAAATAAAAGGATGAGGTTTTTCACCATATGAAATCCTCCCCAGAAGCTCTTTGAAGCTCCTCAGATGAACAAAGTGCATTCATCTCTCCATGACCACCTCCCCAGCACTCTCAGGATGATGGCAAAGGTACTTACCATCCTGGAAGACCTTCTCCTGCATGGATGTCCTACTGTAGGATGTTACTCCTAACTCAGCTTAGAAGAGGCAATGCACACGCTTTTCACCAGCAGATTTTTTTGGGTTCTTCTGGTGTTTCCTTCCTCCTGCTGCAGATTACTTCCTCTTAAACGTTTTATTTCACAACATGCACTGAAAGTTAGAGTCCCAAGTTATCATCTAATTGTTGTGACCCAGTTCTTAGACTCCAGGTCCTGATGTCCACCTGTTTGGCATAACTTTCTGCAGTGCCTGACCCAGCTCAAACTCTGTTGTATGGCTCAGTTCCCACCGCCTTCAGTGGTGTAAAGATCAGCCTAGGCCAGCACTAGAAGATGCTGGTTGAAAGGACTGCTCAGCTTTGGTGCAGTTTGTGACCCAAACATGGCAGTATTCTCACTGCTTCATTCTTAACCCATCAGAAGCTTTATTTTAAAACAAGGAACAAACCCTCCAAAACTGCCTCTCTACGCAGTTTTTACAAGCACTCTCCTGCCCAGACATCCTTGGACAAACATAAGGCAACAAACCAGCTCCTTTGAAATAATACAGCTTTTGTCTCAAACAATCTGTCTTTGGAATTTGCAGTGAAATTGTTGAAGAAGGTTATATGCAATGTTGAGTTTGAGAGAGCTTTCAAGAAATAATGTCTTCTGTAAAAATCGAAAGGCTGCATGCCAGCTGACACAAGCCAGTGTGGCAATGCTGCTGTTACTCTCCAGGCAGTCCCTCAATCCTATTGAACTGAAGGATCCAGCTCCCTAGTTCAGTATCTGAGGAAGGCTGCTGTAGGGCGGAAACAATGGGGAGACAACCGAGGGGCAACAAGGAACGTGAGGCTTTATCAGGCCTTGTATTAAGCTGCTGAAGATGGAAAAGCTAAAAGGAGCCAGAGGATAGGTCAGGTACGGCAGAAAGAGTCCTTTCTCCGGGAAGCTGAAGGTGTCATGGACCATCTACTTCCCATGGGACAAAAGCACAAGAAGTAACTCAATGAAGACCAAAAGTAAGGCAAAAGAAGAGTGGAGCAGATAGGATGCCTGTCTGACCAGGCAGCTCTCTCCTGAATTTACTGCCTTGTACTGATGACCTGTCGTGGGGCCGGCCCAAATCTCTATTAAAACAGGGTTGAAAAACAAGGCAAAGGCTACCACCATCCCTTTAGACGAACGGTACCAGAAAGCTGAAGGCAGGTTCCTGCTTGACTAAGGCTTCCTCTGCAGTCAGGGGAAAAGAGGTATCTCTAGCGAGCCACCATGTCCAAATTGCCCCTAGGAATTGTCCCTGTCCCTCTGCTGTCTTCAGAGGCTGAGCATCCAAACTAAATACTTCAGCTAAGCACCCCATGAGTTCAAGTCATCGTGTGTGCCGTACATGTCAGTAAGCTTAGCAATCTTGCTCTGTTTATGTGCCGGTCTGAAATCCTGGCAGGAACTGTGCCGACATAAATCCCAAAAGCTCCCACTGACGTCAGTGAGTTCGGGATTGTACCACACAAGCAGCAGCATATTTGTGTGAAGTTCAGGACTGGTCAGTAATTGCTCTGTGCTGGTTTTGTCTGGGATCAAGTTGATTTTCTTCATAGCATCTAATATGGGGCTATGTTTTGGATTTGTTCTGTAAACAGTGTTGGTAACACAGGGATTCTTTAATTACTGCTGAGCAGTGCTTACACAGCGTCAAGGCCTTTTCTGCTCCTCACCCCACCATACCAGTGAGTGGGCTGGGGGGTGCACAAGAATCACAGAATGTTAGGGATTGGAAGGGACCTCGAAAGATCATCTAGTCCAATCCCCCTGCCGGAGCAGGAACACCTAGATCAGATCGCACAGGAACTCATCCAGGCGGGTTTTG